>PVJN01001173.1:17539-151988 GCA_004026805.1 Lasiurus borealis | reverse complement strand
GTGTGTGTGTGTGTGTGTGTGTGTGTGTGTGTGTATTGTGGTGTGTGTGTGTGTGTGTGTGTGTGTGTGTGTGTGTGTTGTGTCAGGAGTAGCTACAAAAAGTGGAAAGTTTTATAGTTCTTTCCCACAAGCCACTCTCGTCCTCCCTCTTTTGCATCAACTGAGAGCAGAACAGCTAAGTGGATGCCACTTATCTTTCCCACCGGAATCGTGGTTGAAATACGAGGTGAAATACTGCACGAATCCTTAGCAACTTTACAGAAGATTTCAATTAGTGATGAGCAAGTCAGAAATGCAAGGAACTGGCGAAGAAATGAGGTAGATATAAATCCAAGTAGAAATGTCGTTGCATTCCCTTTAAATAATACATTCGCTCTGCTCTATCTCTTTAGCCCAAGATTTCAGCTACATAGACATCTTGACAGAAGTGAGTTGCGTATTTTGGCAACCTTGAACGCTTCTTTCGTGAAGGGCTGATAGACATGACTTGGTAAATGACTGTTCAAGAAGATGAAAGATGTGAGGAACTAATGCTTGTTTTCTAACAACTGCTTCCCTGTCTAGTGCCACCAGATCAGCCTCGGCTCACCGTGTCCAAAACCACATCTTCTTCCATCACCCTGTCCTGGCTCCCTGGGGACAATGGAGGCAGCTCTATCCGAGGTAAAAATGCTTGTCCACAACCATCGATTAACTGTCATTATCCACAGGCTGTGAAGTGACACATCCTCATCCGATAATCTTAACTTATTCCTCCCAAAAACACATCCTACGGTGACTTTTTCTGTTATTCCAACCAGAAACCACATCTACCGTGATGGTATTTGTTGAAATGCATCGTTCACTCAAAGAATCCCACTGGCAAAATCGTTGTTGTGTCTCCTGGCGGACTGAAAGGGTCACAACTGCAGAGTAGAAAGCAAAATCCAATGTGCTCACCTCCCCCCTCCCTGAGATTCTCCATCCCGTCTCATCTCCATGTTGTCAACACTATATCATTCACTCATTCGTGTAGTCAATCATTCGTTCAAGTAACCATAGTTACTGTTCTTGTACAGTAATAACTGTTGGAGAACTTAGGGTTTAGATAGAAAATGATTGATTTGTCCAGAGCTTTTGCAATGAGTGCCTAGTAGACTGGAATTATGATGATGGAATGAGATAGTAGGGTGATTCTAGCATTAGCGGAATTGGGAAAGCATCATTCTGAGCAGGTTATAGACCAAGGAAAGGGAGAGGTTCCAGCTGAAGACGCATAGGAGTGAGGACTGAGTGACTGAGCAAAGGGGGGAGAGAGGACGGAAGCTCAGATTCCCGAAGGCAGAGGCTGTTGTCTCTCTGAGGAAGGAGGAAGGGGGAGAAGTCAACCGGAAACACAGGGGCCTTTTAGGGTGAAGCCAGTGGGTGCCGATGCCCCTGCTCCCTGCGCCTCCCAGCACGTGAGCCGGTTGCCCCTTCCCAGCTTGGCACTCAGGCCGCAGCCAGGCTGGGTGTTCACACTCAGCACAAAGAGAAATGCTGCCACGCAGGACTCTTTTCACTGTTTTCCTCAGAGCCAGTTGTTTAACATTGATTAGCGCTCCTCTGGCTGAAGGGGAGGACCGTCCCTTTCTTTGGGAAAGAAAGAGGTGAGATTAGCATTTAAAAATAGTTGGATGATTAGGGGTGAGGATCGCTCATGGGTTGAGGAGGCTGGTAAGGTTTGTAGCAGCTGCCGTGTGGATGCACAGAGTCAGTAACAGATGCACCAAGTCATTGCCAAGGAGGGGGGAGGTCCCAGCTGCAGCTACACAGCATACATTGTCGTGGTCACAGTTACCGAGGTGCGATGACTTCCTCAAGTGACTCTGGACAGCTGGGAAGAAAAGCGGAGGATCACAGGTGGCCAGGACGTGACTGGAGGGATGGGTGCAGCAGGAAGTCAGAACGAGTGAAAACAGCCTCCTTCTGACCATGGTCTGCTAGAGCAGCGGTTCTCAACCTTCCTAAAGCCACGACCCTTTAATACAGCTCCCCATGTGGTGGTGACCCCCAACCATAAAATTATTTTCGTTGCTACTTCCTAACAGTCATTTTGCTACTGGTGTGAATCGTCATGTAAATATCTGTGTTTTCTGATGGTCTTAGGCGACCCCTGTGATGGGGTCGATGGACCCCCAAAGGGGTCACGACCCACAGGTTGAGAACCGCTGTGCTAGAGGGTCTGGGCTGGTTAGAGGACCTTTCGGTGGAGAAAAATCTAGCACCAGGGTAGAGTTCAAGGGGTCCTCGTGCTCTCGGCTAAAATTAAATGAAAGAAAGGGAAAAAAATGAAGTGTTGATGCTGAAGGTGGTAGAGCACTGGAGAGGAAGTTCAGGGAGAGGGTCAGGGCTTAGAGACGAAGCTAGTTTTAGTAATGAAGAGTTTCCAAGAAAAGGCGACCAGGCATCCACAAACACGGCGGTGGCCAAAGCCATTAGCATGGGGTTCCCATCACCAAAGGTCGGAAGAGCTTTCTAGAAGGGGTGAAGATGGAGGAGCTTAGAAGGGGAGTCCAATACCCAGGATGTACAGGGCAGTTTGGACAGAGCTGGAGCGGAAATCAGGGTATGACGGCGGGAGCAGGGAGCACACAGACCCCTCAGGCACCTGACTTGTTCTGATTTGTCAGGCATCAGAGGAGCTTTAAGGAGTGCAGGTCAGGGACTCGGAGGAAAATATGAGGCCCCGGGAAGGAGGATGGAGCCCAAGTCTGCAGAGGGCAAGAGGGAAGGTTGAGGAGGAAAGAGAAGGGAAGATACTGACCCTGACCTTGGAAGGAGGAGTCAGAGGTGGTGATCTCCCTGTGGCCAGTTTGGACAAACAATGACGCTGCCAGTTTGGGTTTAGGAGGCTCCGTGGAGTGGAAGTGAGAAGCACTTTGCCAGGGTTACAAATGGTGTTCGTGGGCAGGAGGGAAGATACGAGTCCCTGAGTATAAGGACACTAGGCCCTGGTTGCCTGGGTGTGAACATGGAGGAGCCAGGGGACAGGGCAGACAGGATATGTGCACCCCAGGAAGGTGGCTGGGGTTACAGAGATGAAGCTCATACCAAGAAGGAAGGTCTCAGTGACCACAGGGGCAAGGAGCATGGCTTTTGATTCGGACATTTGGGGTTGGAATCTGTAAGACCTTAGGGTGGTCAGCTAACCTCTCTGGACCTCAGCGCGTTCAGCTGGACCTCAGAAGGAATCACCACGACTTCATAGGTTCCACAAGGTAATGTCAGTCACTGGCTGAGGTGCGTGGCACAGAGTGAGAGCTCCAAGAATGGATAGTTGTCATTAGTGGTAGCAGAAGTAAAAGTGCCTAGTCGAAACCGGTTTGGCTCAGTGGATAGAGCGTTGGCCTGCGGACTGAATGGTCCCAGGTTCATTTCTGGTCAAGGGCATGTACCTTGGTTTCAGGCACATCCCCAGTAGGGGGCGTGCAGGAGGCAGCTGATCGATGTCTCTCTCTCATCGATGTTTCTAACTCTCTATCCCTCTCCCTTCCTCTCTGTAAAAAATCAATAAAATATATTAGAATAAAAACAATTTCTTTAAAAAAAAGAAGTAAAGGTGCATAAAGTACATGTGAAGTATTGGAGGGGTTTTTCAAACCAAGGCGAAGCCAGGTTCCCATTGCAATGCTGGGAGGCCTGCAGGGTCCGGAGCCGATTCTCTGCGTGGCTGGGAGTGAGTAGAGGGTGACTGAGGGGTTCCCACCACCATTGGTGATATATCGCTTTTCTAGAGCTTTGGTCTCTTAAAAACAACTCAGCTTCAGACCGTGCTCCTGCCCAAGGATCTGTCTGGCACATGTGCTGTAAAGAGCAGCTGTTTAGGGATGGAGTGTCCATTTCCCTTTGCCCACTATACCTCCTGAAAGAGAACAGACAGAAAGTGGTTTTATTCTCACCACACCACCCACAATGCCAACTTAGTAATGCCAGGGGTGGCCTCCATCCCTCACTGCCCATTATGTCACCATGCACTTTTCTCAGGCCCGGGTTCACTTTCCTGGGACAAGAAGAGATTTGATGTTCTCCCAAGATGTGAGGGTCTGAGAACTCCGGTCAAAATGCAAACATCGGCCCTCACCAGTTTGGCTCAGTGGATAGAGCATCGGCCTGCAGACTGAGGGATCTCTAGTTCAATTGCAGTCAAGGGCACATACCTGGGTTGTGGGCTTGATCCCCAGTAGAGGGCATGCAGGAGGAACCTAATCCATGATTCTCTCTCATCATTGATGTTTCTATCTCTCCCTCTTCCTTCCTCTCTGAAATCAATAAAAAGATTTTTTTTTTTAAAAGAAGAAAACATGCCAAGACCGGTTTGGCTCAGTGGATAGAGAATCGGCCTGTGGATTGAAAGGTCCCAGGTTCGATTCCAGTCGGGAGCATGTACCTTGCTTGCGGGCACATCTCCAGTAGGGGGCGTGCAGGAGGCAGCTGATCGATGTCTCTCTCTCATCGATGTTTCTGACTTTCTATCTCTCTCCCTTCCTCTCTGTAAAAAATCAATAAAATATATTTAAAAAAAAAAAAGAAGAAATCATTTTTAAAAATGCAAACAAAAGCCAAGTCCTGGTAGAAACAAAGAACACTCTTTTGAATGCGTTTCTCTTGTCTTCTGAAGGTTACATACTGCAATACTCGGAGGATAACAGTGAGCAGTGGGGAAGTTTTCCCATCAGCCCCAGCGAGCGTTCGTATCGCCTGGAAAACCTGAAATGCGGTACTTGGTACAAGTTCACCCTCACGGCGCAAAATGGAGTGGGCCCCGGACGCATAAGTGAAATCATAGAAGCGAAAACATTAGGGAAAGGTACGGATGCCTTCTTTTTACTTCCGGAGTTCCTTTGTTTTCCCGATGGGAGGGGACGGTGGAATCACAAAGGCATCACACATTTGCGTGTTTGTTTGTGTGTTTAAACTCTGTTATTCCCTACGTGAGTTGGACTGTGTTACAGAGTAATGGGCGGGATGGCTTGTCCTTAGGAAGTTGTTCCGGTTCTTTTATTTTTTTAGTAAAAGAAGTGTCGTTTGAAAATCAAGGGCTTTCGTACCAACATAAAGTGTCCATGAAATGGGACATTTACCCTTTGACCTTCTAGTGTGACCTTCTCCCTTTCTTCCCCCGGACCCCCTCTGTCTGTAACTTGCGTGTCTCCTCCAAGACTCTGCTCTTCAGGTGGGAAGTGACTGGGGTAGAGTGTTAACCTTTAATGTGAGGTGGGGGGCGGGGTTCATCTGAAACATGGACCTTCGAGGAGATGAACCCCAAGGGAAACTGCCTATCATGGTGAAATCTGCAGCCCCGGGACCCCAGGAGGAGGGAGGGCCACAGCTGTAGGCGAGGGTAAGCGAGGAGGTAAAGGGAGGGTCTTTGCGAGTTTCCCTGGCATCTGGACGTGAACCAGTGCCGCGGGCTGGATGGCAGGGGAGCGAGAATTGAGAAGGTAGAGATGTTTCAGAGAACACGGCGAGGGTTCACATGATGAGGGACTGATTTATGCAGAGATGCCACGTGGTCTGTGGGCTCCAGCATGAAGCGTTCGGACAGTGAGGGATCCCTCTTGGTATTCCCCAAATCCTGCCCTGTCTTCTCTGGAGTCAGGCCAGCCCCGGACACAGGTGAGCCCGCTGCAGAAGGTCCTTCGGAACCAGTCAAGGACACGCATATGTTCTTCAGGGAACCAGAAGCTACAGGAAAATGACCTTCACCCATACAACGCTCCCTCTCACACCTCAGTCACTAGAGAAGGAGAGAGCCCATGGGCCATAAGGACTCTGTCCATGGTGGACCAGTTGGGAGCGGCCTGCCACCCCTCAGTGTCCCTGAGGCCCCTGCCAAGGAGGAGAAAGGAGCCCCGGGTGCGGGGGGGGGGGGGGGACAGGACACCTTGGGCGGCCCTCCTTCCCCGTCCCCTGACCTGACCCCACGGTGCCTCTTCCCTCAGAGCCTCAGTTCTCCAAGGAGCAAGAGCTCTTCGCCAGCATCAACACCACCCGCGTGAGGCTGAACCTCATCGGCTGGAACGACGGCGGCTGCCCCATCACCTCCTTCACGCTCGAGTACAGGCCCTTTGGGACCACGGTCTGGACCACCGCCCAGCGGACCTCGCTGTCCAAGTCCTACATCCTGTACGACCTGCAGGAGGCCACGTGGTACGAGCTGCAGATGAGGGTGTGCAACAGCGCGGGCTGCGCCGAGAAGCAGGCCAACTTCGCCACGCTCAACTACGACGGCAGTAAGCTGGCCCGTCTGCGTCGCGGGACGTGTGCGCATGCTCGCCGTCTCCTTCCCACCCGACGTTCATCCCTGGCCCAGAGGAAGCCCCGCCCGCGGGTTCCCTTAGCCTCCGATGCCCCTCCCTCCGGGGCTCCCGAGTTCATTGTCCCCACGTGGCCGGGGCTGTCACGCAGAAGGAAGGGACCAGGGCCGAGGGGACGGTCATCGCGGAGCCTTGGTGCAGGAGGATGCTCTCCGGGTTGGAGGACTCCTCCCGCGTGGTTCCGTGCCTTGTCCGTGACCGTGCGCTAACATTGCTCTTGTTGTCTCCCACCCCCTCCATGCCCCATCCCAGTCCACACACAGCTTTCTGTTTGCTCTCATTAAGCCCTTCAGCTGCATGTGCCAAGCCAGCTTTCATGACAAACAAGCCTGTGTTAGTCACCGAGCAGAAAGAGAGGCGCTGATGGGAAGAGAATTAGGTCTGCAGGATGCTAGTCCATGGGCATGCATGCACCTACCCACACATACACACACACACACACACACACACAGGAAGTTTGCATGAAAACCAGGTGAGGTATCTCAGACACTCCGTTGACCAGAGTAAACGAGGTATCATTCGTCTTGATTTCTGCAGCTCCTAGTCAAGGGCCATTTATTGGTACAGTGGCACCTGGAGATACGAGTGCCCTAACATACGAGATTTTTGGGATACAAGCTGTCGAGCAAGCTATTTTTGCTTTGAAATATGAGCAACAGTTGAGATAGGAGTCATCGTGCGGATCGGCCGGCTGCACACGACCCACCAGTTTACCGCGACGCGAGCGTCTCCTAGTTTCCCACGCCTCAAGGTTACGGAATGAATTAAACTCGTATCTCGAGGTACCACTGTATTTGAACAAGGGCCAACGCGGAGGCATTGAGGGCCCGTGTGTGGGGAACCTGAGAACACCCCAGTAGCAGCGCGTTGATGCTGCCTCCAGAGGTTTGGCCGTGACCACCCTCAGGGAGCGCGTGGCTGACTCGGGGCTTTCATTGTAAGACAAAACGGCTGCGGTGTGTCAGGGCGTTTGGCTTAGCTCCTCAGCGCCTTCTGTCCCGTCTTCCCGATCAGAGCAGACCGCGGTGGTGGGTGCCTTAGCCTGGAAAGTTTGAGCCTCAGCCAGCACCCCAAAACTTGACTCACCCCAGGGCAGGGGAAGGGGTGTTCCCACCTCTGCCCTGCCCACTGCGGACCGTGTTTAATTCAAGCTCTGTGGCTGCCACAGCATATCAGTCATCTTGTCCTGAGAAAAGAAGGCCCGTGAGCCTGAGATCCTCAGAAACAACGCAAGGACATTCGTGAGGGGCGGTGGCCTGGGACCCTCCTTTGGACGGCTTGTCTTGTTTGTCCTGGGTGACGGCCGAGGGCTACGTCTCCAGCACGCCAGGCCTGGAACCCAGGGGTGTAGGAAGGACCGCAGCAGCCTGGGCCCATGTCTGCCAGACACGCTGCCCTCAGCCCGGGGACAGGCTGCCCAGCTCCGGGTCAGCGATGTCCCTCCTCCAGGGCTGGTGTTCTTCTCGCTTCCCAGCCCTTGGTCCCAGGCGACATTGTTCAAAGCTGTCCCCGTCACACGGGCAAAGGAGCGCTTCCCACTTGCTCCCGCCCATCACAGTTTAATTCTTCCGTTTACAAAATAAATGGCTTTGATGCTTACAATTTCCTTAGTGTTTGAGGCTTCCCCTAAGTCAGTGGTCGGCAAACTCTTGAGTCCACAGAGCCAAATGTCAGTAAGATAACGACTGAAATGTCTTTGGAGAGCCACGTTTTTTAAAGTTAAACTTCTTCTGCCGAGACCGGTGTGGCTCAGTGGATAGAGCGTCAGCCTGCGGACTGAAAGGTCCCAGGTTCGATTCCAGTTGGGGGCATGTACCTTGCTTGCAGGCACATCTCCACAGTGGGGCGTGCAGGAGGTGGCTGATCGATGTCTCTCTCTCATCGATGTTTCTGACTTTCTATCTCTCTCCCTTCCTCTCTGTAAAAAAATCAATTAAAAAAAAAATATATATATATATATATATATTAAAGTTAAACTTCTTCTAATGCCACTTCTTGAAAATAGACTCGCCCAGGCAGTAGTATTTTGTGGAAGAGCCACACTCAAGGGGCCAAAGAGCCGCATGTGGCTCGCGAGCCACAGTTTGCCGACCCCTGCCCTAAGTCCTTTGCCAGCAGGTACCCACGTAGGTCGCAAGCAGATGTCTCACTTTCGATTATTGACTTTCAGTCATTGACTTCCGATAATCCAGGGACAGGCAGCGACCCCGCAATCTGTGCAGACGCCCAAGCAGTCGATGCCCAGGTCGGCCATGGGTTTGCCGCTCATCGTTTCATTAGGAACCGCTCGCGCGTGGAATGAGAAACCGTGGTGCTCGCTCAAACAGGGCACTGCCGATTGTAAAAGTGCGTCTTCTAAACGTAGAAAATGGCACGCTCTCCCTTTCCCGGGATCTCAGATTATAATCACGAGAAGGTCCTGTGAGCTGCGTTTAATTGCCTGAAATGGAAAATGGTTTTATTCCACGAAGAAACGCGAGTACCTTTTTCTGTTTTCCTCGCGAAACATGACAGTTTCGGAGATAGGGAGCTTTATTATCTCTGCGGCCACATCCGCCTGAAGAATCTTCTTCACTTTGGGGAAAACCACCGCTAACAATTAGCCTCCCATCTGTACCTGTCAGATTGCAGCTTCTCCCATTTCTTCACTGGCTCTCTCTCCCTCCATTCCTTTCGCCAAAAGCCTCTGTTCCTTCTTGCGTTGGCCTTGGATTTGCAGACCCATCCTCACCGCATCCCTCCTGTGCCTCTGCCCCGGGCCCCAAGCGTTTGCAGATGAGGGTTTCCAGCCCCAAACACGGCTACATTGGAAGGACGTGCGTCCCGGTCACATGGAGAACTGGGTTCTCTTCTCCCTGCCCTGCTTTTACTAAATGCGAGATAGCGGTCCTGGTGGTTCCGGGGGAAGGTGTCTTCTTGCACTTTTTTCTAAGTCACCGGCTTCCAGGCCCTTGTTTGACACGGAGAAGACGGTGGGATGGAGGGCATTACGTTCCATTTAGAAGGAGGCCCGCGTTTCGCGTCTCTGCACCACGGTGTTGGGCCTCTTCAGAGGAAGCAGCGCCCGGCGTTTGCTTCTGATTCTCCATCACCTGGGTGTCCCAGCGCTGTTTGAGGGTCTGGTCCGGATGTAGCTCACGTTGGGTGCCTGATGGTGCCCCGCTGAAAAGCTGTCTGTGGCTCTTATACCTCAAGGGAGGGTTTCTAAAGCAGTGGTTCTCCACCTTCCTGAGGCCGCGACCCTCGCATTCAGTTCCTCATGGGGTGGTGACCCCCAACCATGAAATGTTGCTACTGTGATGCAAATACAGTGGTACCTCGAGATACAAGTGCCCTAACATACAAGATTTTTGAGATATGACCCATCGAGTGAGCTATTTTTGCTTTGAAATACGAGCAACATTTGAGATAGGAGTCATCGCGCATATCGGCCGGCTGCACATGACCCACCAGTTTACCGCCACTCGAGCGTCTCCTAGTTTCCCACGCCTCAAGGTTACAGAACGAATTAAACTCGTATCTCGAGATACCACTGTATCTGCATTTTCTGATGGTCTTAGGTGACCCCTGTGAAAGGGTCATTCGACCCCCCAAAGGGGTCGCGACCCACAGGTTGAGAACAGCTGTTCTAAAGTGCGTTTGCTCTTTGATGAAAAGCAAGTGGGTCACCAAACGGGAGGGCACTGCGTCTTTGAGCCGGGGTGTCTGCACAGCTCCCTGCCAGTCGCTTCTGTCCGCTGGCCAGGGCTATGGTCCCTTCTTTCCCGTGCAGTTTTTCACACCGCCTCTCTCCGTGGGGCGAGGGTGCCCCTCCAGGCCCAGTGAATGCAGGCGGCTATTTGAAGCGTCTCCCCCGGACGTGAGGCTGCTCTCTGCACCCCCCGCAGGACGGGGCGCAGTGAAATCTCTTCCAAAGCCACGCGCCTCGCCCTGGGCGCCCATCCCCAGCGGACGCGCTGCAGACTGAGCTGCCAGTCAGGCGGAAGGAAGGCAGTGAGCGGGTAGATCAGTGGGCAGGAACCCAGATAAAGACCCCCGTCACCCTCCTCCCTCACCCCCATACCCCCATCACCTCCCCCCGCCACCTCCCGGATCACCCGGCGCGATCGTTGTAACCCGTCATGCCTAAACTCCGCCACGCCGTCCCCATTAACCGCCACCTAACATCACGGCCTGCTTTCAGGTACGATCCCCCCGCTCATTAAGTCCGTGGTGCAAAGCGAAGAGGGGCTGACGACCAGCGGGGGGCTCAAGATGCTGGTGACCGTCTCCTGCATCCTGGTGGGGGCGCTGCTGCTGTTCGTGCTCCTGCTCGTGGTGCGGCGGCGGCGGCGGGAGCAGAGGCTCAAGCGGCTGAGAGGTGAGTGAGGCCCGGCCGCCCCCGGGCCGCCCCGCGGTCACATGCCCACGCCTGGCTGGTCCCCTCAGAGCCAGGTCCCCCCGGCCTGCCCGGCCCTGTGATGGATGTCTCTGCAGCAGGACCGCTGGGCCTTTGGGGAAGAGCCACTCAGCCTTCCTCCGCACTCACTCAGGCAGGAGTGGAGGCCGGTCTCTGAATGCCAGACCGGGGGAGGCAAAGACGGTGGTTTTCTCCTGAGTTTGCACCCCCGCGTTCTCTCACTTGTGGCAAAGCCACGCACGCACAGATTTGGTTTCCTCAGAGGCCTTTCAGATGTGTTCTGGAAATGAGAGCTATTTTTTTAAAATATATTGTTATTGCTGAGACTGGTGTGGCTCAGTAGATAGAGCGTCGGCCTTCGGACAGAAAGGTCCCAGGTTGGATTCTGGCCGGGGGCACGTACTTTAGTTGCAGGCACATCTCCGGTGTTGGGGCGTGCAGGAGGCGGCTGATTGATGTCTCTCTCTCATCGATGTTTCTGACTTTCTATCCTTCTCCCTTCCTCTCTGTAAAAAATAAATAAAATATATTAATAAAAAATAAATAAATAATAAAATATATTGTTACTGATTTCAGAGAGGAAGGGAGAGGAAAAGAGAGAGAAAGATAGAAACGTCAATGATGAGAGAGAGCCGAAACCGGTGTGGCTCAGTGGATAGAGTGTCAGTCTGCAGACTGAAGGGTCCCAGGTTCGATTCCGGTCAAGGGCAGGGACCTTGGTTGCAGGCACATCCCCAGTGGGAGGTGTGCAGAAGGCTATCGATCAATGTCTCTCTCACCGATGTTTCTAATTCTCTCTCCCTCTCTCTTCCTCTCTGTAAAAATCAATAAAATATATTTAAAAAAAAAATTTTTTTTTTAATGATGAGAGAGAATCACTGAGCTCTCTCAATGACTGCCTCCTGCACAGCCCCCACCGGGGATCCAGTCAACACCGTGGACCTGTGCCCTGACCGGGAATGGAACCGTGACCTCCTGGTTCCTAGGTTGATGCTCAACCACTGAGCCACCCTGGCTGGGCCAAATGGGATCTGTTTGATGGGCGGGGAGTGGAAGCTGAAGGCTGATGGTCCTGGTAGAACATGACAAGACAGAAAGGAACACTTTTCCGAGTCAGAAATCTGAGCTGAAGCCCAGAGTAAGAGTTTCTCTCTAACGAAGGACAAATCCTGGAGAATGGGCACCCAGGTTGGGGGGAGGGGTTTCTGGGGGGGAGGAGGGGGGCGCATGGCTGGTAGGCCCCGCCATGGCCAACCGCCCGCACCTGCCCTTGGTCTGCGGTGTGAGGACAGCAAGTTCTTTAAGACGCAAACGCCGTGCTGGGCCGGTGCATCCTGTGCTCCGCTTGGCACAGCCAGAGGGTTCAATGCGCCGCCTGTTGGTAAAACGCGTCTCCGAGTCGTTGGCGTGTGTGCTCAGTGCAGTGGGGATACTGTGGTGCAGGGTCCTGTATGTTCCTCAGGGTGGCATTTGAGGGACAAATCTGGGATGGCATTCCCCGCATCCCCTCAAAAGTCCACCTCGGTGATGCCCCGAACTTTGAGGGTTCGTGTGGAAAACATAGACTCCCCTGCAAAAGCTAAGTCGACCGCTTTCCGGTTAGAGCAACAGGACATGGTGACATTTCCGTCTGTCTTGGATTCCCACAGCGCCCCCCTCTCTATGACTCTCACACATGTTGCTACCGGTTTATCTCCACTCTGCCAACAGTTACAGTGTTTGAAGTGCCCTGCGCTCCATCTGTACACTTAAGCGTCCTTCCGTGTAAATCTTCTGCAGCCCGCAGTTTCTGATGCACCCCAAGCTCATTGAAACAGGCTCTGTAATGCGTTCACCCCCAACCTCATGATGCCCAGACCCCTCTCCCCGCCCCAGATGTTGGAGGTGCAGACGTGGAAAGAAAGAGCCTCGTTGTAGTGCAGGTGGGAGACACATCAGCCTCTGCTGGGAATAGAACCCAAAATGTCACAGCTGCTAAAATGGGCTCCAGGTTCCGCGTCAGCACAAGGCGAGGGGTGATTAATGGGGAGAAACGGGAGGTCAGCTAGGAGCTCCACGATGCAGCACCACGAAAATCTACCGTGGCCCGATGTGTTGAGAAATGCGGTAGACGCTGAGCTGGGCTGGATTTCATTCCCAGTGTTCGCCCCTGAAAGCACAGAGGGGTGTGAACACAGTCTCCTGGACCGTTAGGGACATTACTATTGAGGATCCAACTACAGGCAGACCAAGAAAGCTCTGTCCCTGTGGCCTGCAGGAAGCCTGGTTCTGTTTAGAAGACTATGGATTGCCCATATTTCATTTTTTATGCACGCAGTGAGGGTCTGGAAGCAAGTGGGTTAAAGTCAAGGCAATCCTTCCCCACACGACAGCCACTGCCAAGTTCCCCTGTGCTTCTCTCCCCTGGCCTCACCTTCCTCCTTCCTCCCCAGCAATTGGTTTCTGTTCCTACGAGAGGCCTGGTACATGGATTTATGCACCAGGGGGGGTCCCTCAGCCTGGCCTGCGGGCATCAGGCTGAAACCAGCTCTCCGAATTGCCCTGAGGGGTCCTGGATTGTGATAGGGTGCAGGCCAGGTGGAGGGACCCCACTGGTGCATGATTGGGGCTGGGGAGGGATCCGTCTCGCCCAGTCCTGATTGCCAGACCCCAGCAGCAAGCTAACCTACCAGTTGGAGCCGCCTGGTGGTCAGTGCACATCATAGCAACTGGTCAAATGGTCGGAGGGACAATTAGCACATTAGCCTTTTATATATACAGCTCCTACTTTGGACTTCAGCGCCCAGTCTCCCTTTTCTTTCTGAGAGCGAGGCAAGATGGTGGAGCTGCTGCCGGCTCTCGCTCAGACACTTGGGTTCGACTGATGGAGGGGCTGTGCCCCCTTTACCTTCATTCGTCATCATTCTTGTAAGTGAGTGACTGCCTCACGAGGGCTCTGTCCAGAGAATCTGCTGGAGCTGACGTTTTCCCTGTGAGCACCTCTAGCTCCGGACGCTGCGTTTTGTAGAGGGTCTTGATGAGGAGAACAATGCTTCCCATCAGCGAGCACGGGCTTTCATTCCCCGGAACAGCGGTTTCCTTTGTGCCAGAGGAAAGACAGAGCCTGTGCCCGGGATTCGGGAGGAAGAAAACGATGGCTGTGGCAGAGAGGATGCTCTCAGGGGGGAGGAGGATGCATCAGGGAGGATGCTGAGGAGCAGCCGCTGGCCCGGGACAAAGGCATCTCTCTGCAGACTTGCATTTTTGGCGCGTTAACAAAGGCCCTGGATCAGAGCTCTGAGAGGAGGGCAGCGAGAATGCCAAGCGCCAGATCCAGTTCCATCTGCTTCCCAAGGGCGAGCTTTAGTGCGGACGCACTGAGACACATTCAATCCAGCAAACCGTTATCGTCTACCAGGTGCCAGACGCCACATTTCTTAAACCCAGTAGGGAAATCTTCTTAAGCGTTTCTACTCATCCCCCGCGTCTGACTAGGCCTCAGAGAGAAAAGATGACGAAGACTCTGTCCCAGAACTATCGACTGGGACCCTGTGGCAGTGAACGGAGGCCGGTGAGGCACAGGGTCATGGTCCTGGGACTGTGAGAAGTATCCCATCGAGGAGAGCGTGGCTAGGACTCTCTGAAAGGCGAGGCCTTGCCCCAGAAAGACCTTGGTCTGCTACCCTCCAGGGCCCCCGAAATGTTCGTTGACAGCAGGGAGGGAAATTGCAGGCACGGAGCTTAATATCCTAGGAGCCTCCGTATTAAACAGAGTTCACTAGCAGAGTCTCCCAGTTACAACCTGACCCACATAAGGCACAGATTCTGTGCCTGGGGTAGAATGAGTTCAAACGTATTTACCGTATTTTCTGGCGTATAAGACAACTTTTTAACCCAGGAAAATCTTCTCAAAAGTCGGGGGTCATCTTATACGCCGGGTGTCGTCTTATAGGGCGGGTGTATCCCAAACTCTATATTTTAACTGGAAAAGTTGGGGGTCATCTTATATGCCCAGTCGTCTTATATGCTGGAAAATACGGTAGTATCTATGGAAAGAGCTGCGCCATACGGTATTTTTTATTGTCCAAAATAAGGATGTTTCTAATATGTCAAAGTTGTCTGCACCAATCAGGATCAGAAATGGAAATGAGAACATGTGAACTATAGGCAGATATTGTAGGGGTTCTCCAGGGGTACTGTTAGTTACTACACAAGACCAACTTCATACCGTTGACTTCGATTGCTGGAAACGACTGTTTACAAGCAACGTATATTTTACAATATAGACAAGCAACCTACTTCGGTGAATATAATGATTTTTTTTTAAGGAAGGAAGAGAGGGAGGGGAGAAAGAGCGAGAGAAGACAGAAAATGGGACTGGAGCAATTTAGCCAACCTATATTCTCTCTTCCTGAGCACTTTCCTAATTTTAGAGCGCAGCGGCCTCCTAATGTCTAAATTGTCTGTAAGTGCTACATTTTTTTTTCCATCTCTAACCTTATCCCGGAGTTCAGAAGCCACAGTCTGCTTTTAACGATGCCCTGATTTTCCCCACTTCTAAACCCTGTGAAGTGCAAGGTTATTAGGATGAGCCACTGGCTGGACCACGGATCCCAGCAGTCCTGACCTTACAAAAAAACGATGCCCCTGCCAAGTAATCAACTCTGGGGTCGCTGAAAGCTTCCCCCTTGAAGGCGTTTGCCCGAGAGGGTGCAGAGTTACGTTGGCTCAGCCATCACGTGCCGAGCCATCAAGCTACTCCAAGACTTCAGCTAAAGCTGCAGATAAAGATCCGTGGGTGAGAGAAAACGGGACTGTGCTTCTGTAGCAAAATGCCCTTCTTCCCTTTATTAAACTGGCTTTGAAAGGGCCTCACGTTAGGAAGCCAGTCAGTGCAGAAGGCCATTCCCAGAGAGCATCCGGCCCCATGGTTCTGCACCGGCACAGGGTCAGGTCGGGCCATGAGGGGTCTCCATCGTGTTCTCAGTCCTGAGAG
This sequence comes from Lasiurus borealis, assembly GCA_004026805.1. Lineage (NCBI taxonomy): Eukaryota > Metazoa > Chordata > Mammalia > Chiroptera > Vespertilionidae > Lasiurus > Lasiurus borealis. The sequence goes on along the minus strand of PVJN01001173.1, from coordinate 136,276 downwards.
GTCCGTTATCTGCTCTGTGACGAGGTGAACGCTCTCCTCACCTGAATGGCCTGAACCGGATGAATCTGGAGGGGGAGAGGTGTGCACCCAGGAGCCCAAGGACCCGCAGTCCGGAGGCGGACGTTGAGTCGATGAGGATGGCCAAACACTGGTTCCCGGAGCTCCGTGCATGGGAGACACTCACCATACAGGATGGGGCACAAGTCGGTGTCCAGTTGTTCGTGTGGAAAATAATCCAGTGGTTAATAAATAATAGGAAGAAGAATAAACTGTGTTTCGCACCCAACTTCAAACCTGCTTTTGCTCTGTATTCGTTGGTGAAGAGATTGGGAGCGCACCCTTCATCGCCAAGCCAGCCAATGTCCCCAGTGGCTGCGGTAGGCTCAGAGTCAAGTTCCATGCAACTCTTGATTTGTATTTTTTTCCTTCTTCCTTCCCTCTCTTCCATCCTTCCTCCCTTCCTCCCTATCTCCCTTCCTTTCTCCTGTCCTGTTTTTCTTTGCTTAATTTCTCAATAAAACCATCCTTTCAAGTCTCCAAACTTGTGAGACGGAGCTAGGTAACAGGGTTCTGAATTAGAGAGTGGCGGCAAAGGACCAGGGGGTGACAACAGGGTGAAGGACCAGGGAGTGTCCCGCTGGGTGGTGGAGAGCGGGCGTCAGCCACAGAGGTCTGTCCTGCCTGGTGTCTGTTCTGTCCGTGTCTGTGCTCTCAGGTGACAGGTAGAGATGGGTCTTCTTTGGGTGTGTATTTTGTGTTTGTGAATCCCCTTTCATTTGATGATTGGATGTCCCACTGTAATATTGTCAAAACTTAAGTGCAGGCAGATGGCCCTTGGGAAATAGCTGCTTTATGACACCATCTCAATCCCCCAGAAAAGCAGGGATTGCTGCGAGGAAGCTTACAAATAAGAATGATTGACAGGCCGAGACTGGTTTGGCTCAGTGGATAGAGTGTCAGCCTGCAGACTGAAAGGTCCCGGGTTTGATTCCAGCCAAGGGCATGTACCTTGGTGGTGGGCACATCCCCAGTGGGGGGCGTGCAGGAGGCAGCTGATCGATGTTTCTCTCTCACCGATGTTTCTAACTCTTTATCCCTCTCCCTTCCTCTCTGTAAAAATCAATAAAATTTTTTTTAAAGATTAAGTTAGCTTAAAAAGGTTTATCGATGACACAGAATCACAGAATAAGGAGGTGTCTGGACAGAGTATCAATAGCTACTTTATCATTCATTTTTCCCGTTTCTTTCTTTTTGTATTTGTATTTTCACTACCCCTCAGGCTTCCCCTGTGTGTAAAAAATAGTTTGCATGTCTTCAACATACTGCCCTTCTCTCTGCCTCTTCCCCCTTGAATTCTTGGAAAGTATTCTGGGCTCAGTTACCCTGTGTCTCCATGTTCCCCAACTCCTCACGTGGCACTTCTGCCCACACCCCCCACATGAACCTCCTCTCCCGCAGGCAGAGAACCAGTTCATCACCCTGTAGTCACTAAGTCCACCTCGGCTTCCTTGGACATTCAGACAGTGAACAAATGGTAGTTTTTGAAATTTCTTCTTCCACATGTTGGTATAACTAGCCTCTCCTGCTGGTATTTCTGCCTTATTTCCTGACCCAAAGGATGAAGTGGAGAGCACGGAGCGGAGGACAGACATGGAGGAGGAGGAGGTGGTTGGAGAAAGTTGTCACAAAGTCTAAAACTCAGATTGAGCTGAAACTAGTGGGGGAATGTGACTGACAGAACCAAAGGCTGTTTAGCGTGTTGGGCAAGAAGAAGAGGCTGCGGACGAGGCTCTCGAATCAACAGCTGGCAGGCAGCAATACAGTGGTACCTTGAGATACGAGTTTAATTCGTTCCGTAACCTTGAGGTGTGGGAAACTATGAGATTCTCGAGTCGCGGTAAACTGGTGGGTCGTGTGCAGCCGGCCAATCTGAGCAATGACTCGTATCTCAACTGTTGCTCGTATTTCAAAGCAAAAATCGCTCACTCCACGGCTCATATCTCAAAAATCTCGTATGTTAGGACACTCATATCTCGAGGTACCACTGTACCTGCTCTGTTGATGTGCAGCGGGAGTGCTGGTCAAGCAGAGAATGTAGACCAGGTAGCCCGAGAGTCACATGGATTGAAAAATAACCAGAGCCCTTGATCATTTCCATTGATTTAAATTAAATAACATTCCCAACCCCTTGCTGGTAGGGGATGCAAACCACATTTACAACAAACTATGATGGAGTTGCCAAATGACAAGCAGGATGCTGTCCCACCAGTCACTGCTGGGACCGTCCCCACTGGGAAGATGAAGGAAGGTGTCATGAGGTCCGTAGACCTCCAAACTCTAATTCTAATATTTTTGAATTCTGAGCAAAAATTTTACAGACATAAACCCAAAACCTTGGTGGATAATCTTTGAAGAGTCCAACTCAAGTTGTTAGGAAGTAGCTATACTCCATGCCCATTTTCAAAGACAGTAAATTCTAGAAATTCTCGGTTGAAAGAAACTGAGTTATAGAAAGGGTGGTGTGTGGGCAGTCAGGAACTGACAGGGGTCCCCGGAGGCCTGGACAAACCCCAGGGGCGTGTTGACAGGGCTGATGAATAAGGGGATCCAGGCTGAGGCCGGAATCAGGGCTGGCCGGGCCGATCTGGAGTTCGCACAAATCCCCGTCAGAAAGCTCCTGTATTAGAGGGAGAATAATCCAAATGGCGAAGGACTTTGCAAGGCTGGAAGCAAGGAGATAAAACGTACCGGGGAGACTGGTAAAGGCTTCGAAATGAGTTGTGAAAATTCATTTGCAGCCCATATAATGAGCATCGTGTTCTCACTGGCATACGGGGAGGACAGCGGACAATCCCCAGGTTCTGTGCTCAGCTCATTTAATAAAGGACAGGATGAAATCGCCGTCTTTCAGAGAGGAGAGGCCCACGCAGAGAATTGCTTAGAAATGTCGCCGTCTGAGGAGAGGCTGAAAAAATGAAAGGAGTCCACCTGGACAAGAGAAAGCAGCCGCCGAGAAACAGACAATGGCATCTCCGTGGACACATCCGGATGCTTTGTAAATGGTTCCGGAAGGGGCTGGGGGTCTTGGGGGAACAGCGTGCTGGGTTTTCTGCAGAACATGTAAGACCCCCAGAGAGAGGGTTAGGGTCGAAGGGCTGGACAGACAGTGTGGGACCAGCACACAAAGGCTGCCACTGTGCTGAGAGGTCCCGATGGCCTGGAGGTCCCTTGGAGAGTTCCCAGGCAGGGGTGTGACACAGTAGAGAGTCTTTCAGATGCATGACCCTTCCTGCAGGGTGGGTGTCACTTAGAGCGCCGAGAGTTGGGGGGACGAGGGAGGGAACTGTTGATCAGTAACTGAGATTTGGACTGAGGAGACGGGACAAAGCAATGGTCCCAGGCAGACAAGTTGAGGTGGGAGAGACGAACAGGCTGAGGCAGGTCGCCCCTGGGAGTGAAGGTCGGGCACTGAAGGTGCAATGGTGGTGTGGATCCCTTCCCTAGAGCGCCACTGGCCCAGCTCATTTTCACCTCTGGCCAAGGCACCCCGGAAGAGACTCTGATATTTATTAGGAGGCTGATTTGGAAATTCTTTCATGTTCCTGAGACTCTCTGGATGCCATGATTTTTTTTAAATCCGTATTGTTGAGAGTATTACAGATGTCCCCCTTTAGCTCCCCCATTCTGACCTTCCATCCAGGTCCCAGCCACACCCAGGCCTTCACCACCCTATTATCCATGTCCAGAGGTAGTGTATAGATGCGTATAAGTTCTCTGGTTCATCTCTTCCCACCCTCTCCCACCCTTCTTCCCTCTGAGATTCTTCAGTCTGTTCGATGTTTCCATGCCTCTGGTTCTATTTTTATTCAACAATTTATTCATGAGATTCCTTGTTCATTTATTTTGATTTTTAGATTCAATTGTTGATAGATATGTATTTATTGACATTTTAAATAGCACCAGCCCCCAAAGACAGGGAGTCAGAGATTTTTTTTAATATATTTTATTGATTTTTTACAGAGAGGAAGGGAGAGGGATAGAATATCAGAAACATCGATGAGTGACATTGATCAGCTGCCTCCTGCACACCCCCTACTGGAGATGTGCCTGCAACCGAGGTACGTGCCCTTGATTGGAATCAAACCTGGGACCTTTCAGTCCGAAGGCCGATGCTCTATCCACTGAGCCAAACCGGTCTCGGCATTTATTGACATTTTATTGTTCATATTTTTATCTAAACTTCTTTCTCTTCCTCCTCCTCCTCCACCTCCTCTACTTTTCTTCCTCTTCTTCTTAAAGAATACCCTGTCACACTGATTTTGTGGCGATTAACTCCTTTAGCTTTTCCTTGTCTATGAAGCTCTTTATTCCATGATTTAAAAAAAAAAAAATTCTGAACTTGTCCCAGATTCTCTTTGTACCTCTAAACAGAGGTGTGTCCAAGACTCCATCACCTCTTCCCACTGTCCCATGGGAACCCCAATAAAAACCTGAGCCTCATCTCAGCCCTGTTATCTTTCCCAAACGTGATTTCAAATGTGCCTTGAACAGCTTCACCGAGACCCCAACTTTCTGTAATATGTGAAGTACTCCAGCTTGTTTGAAACCAAGGACCTCAGTCTCCACCCGAATTGCTGCTTCCATAGCCTTCTAGACCTGTGTTCCTGTCTTTGTATGACCTCACCCCCAGCCCTAGTCTTGCCGTTTCCCTGGATTTCCTACTGTCGCTCTGCACCCACACCCTCTCTCTGCCGTGATGTTACCTCCTCCCTGCCCCCTGCTCTCACTGCCGTCCTCTAAGCCAACCCTCCAGGCCTCTCACCTTTGCCCACCAGCTCTGGCCCCAGTCCCCTTCTGCGCTCTCTGAAGACCTGTGTGTGCTCATTTATAGCACCCGCCCCTACCCCCACCACTTCTGCCCTCCTTCCCCTTCTCCTCTTGAGCCACTAAAAGCTCCCAGATTATATTCAAGAGCACACAGTCACACCCCTTAGCTTCTCGATGTACAGTCCATTCCCAATTCACAGCCACCCTGGGAATGTCCCTGTCCTGTCCAGCTGCCCCCCTCCTGGCTTTATGAGGAGCTCACTCTTCAAATGCACCCTACCTCTGCCTCATGGAGCGCTCTTCCCAGCTGAGGCTGTCCTCCCCCCGAACGTGGGCACAATCTGGCATCCTTGTTCTCCTGTGACCATCTCCATCCGTCAGCTGGCACTGGGCATCGGCTCCTCTGTATGTCCCTGGAGACGGGATGCGTAGGATAGTGATGGAAAAGGGAGTTTGAACCAACAGACGTTGTTGAGGACTTCCCACTCGGCTTCAGGTAATGACTGACCTTATCTGGGTCCAGTTTCCTGGTTTCTGAATGAGGGCGCAATTCCCAGCTGAGACTGACACAAGGGGACACAAGCCAGCAGTCCTGAAGGAGCTGGCACAATCCGGATTCTCCGCACGTGTTCAATCGGGAGCCCAGCCCACCCTGTGCCCACCCTCCAGAACATTGAGACAGTCACATGGGAAGGCAACATTGACCCTCCCCAGACCCCATCCCTGCGCTTCCCACTCCACCAGAGCTTCTCGTGGGTGAACTCACGGAAGAAGTGAATCCCCATTCACGTTACTCTTCTCGCACTGTCCGATGAAACCAGGAGGAGGACATAGTAGCTTAAGACTTAAAGAGAAATAGATGTGCTCTAAGGTGATAAGCAGGGGGAAAGGTAAATCACAATGGCTGGGGACGCCTATATCTGGGGAGCAGCTGAACCTCAAGGAAGATGCTGTGGACAAGGCAGAGCCCCTCAGTATCGGGGGGAGCTCCGTTCTCACCTGTTGGGTGCTGCAGTTCCTTAGCAGATGGATCTGGAACAAAACCCAGGAGTAGAACACCGTGCTGACTGACCTCAGGAAGAGAAAAAGAAGCAGGAGCAAAAGGAGGAAAGCAGCCGAAACCGGTTTGGCTCGGTGGATAGAGCGTCGGCCTGGAGACTGAAGGGTCCCAGGTTCGATTCCGGTTAAGGGCATGTGTCCTGGTGGCGGGCACATCCCCAGTGGGGGTCGTGCAGGAGGCGGCTGGTCGATGTCTCTCTCTCATTGATGTTTCTGGCTTTCTGTCTCTTTCCCTTCCTCTCTGTGAAAAAATCAATAAAATATATTTTTTAAAAAATGAGGAAAGCAGGTCCCTTCTGAGGACCTTTGGGTCCGAGTCACCTTCCCATCGGAAGGTGAGGGGCCATGTTTACATCTGGGAAAGGTCCCCTCTTCCTTAGAGTATGGAACCCGCCGCCACATGGCTGCTGCAGAGAGCTAATCATTCCCCAGCTCTGGCATTTGCATACGTATATTTACTTTCCAAGTGTTAAATCATTCAGGAAGGGAAGCAACTCGGCGTGTTTACTTGTCTCTGCAGATAAATATAAAGGCTTGAGCTGGGACATTCACGCTGCTTCGCTTTCTTTGCTTCGCCATATGGGTGGGAGGGAAGGAAGCTGTTTCCTTCCAGACTGAAGCCATCTGTGCGCCAAGCCAGGCCCGGGCAGGCGGTGGCGGCAGTGGGAACCAGCGTGGCTGACTTGGGGGGCTGAGCTTTGGATCCCGGGGGTGCCAGCCCACGTGCGGCGATCCCTCTGACTGTCCTTACTTCTCAGCAAGGGCACGCTGCTCCCCGGCACGAAAATGGTTGCATTTAAATGTCAGCCCCCAGAATAGGAGAGATGATAGGAAAACGCTCCAGTGTTTCTTCCCTGTATGGTCAGCCGAAGGCACTTCCAGAAAGTTCTGTTCATGTAACACGATTCACATCCAGACTCTTTAGGAAGCAATGAAAGGAAAATGAAAAGTCTTTGTGTTCTCAGAAAGGACGCGTTCATTTTTACTGGACAAAACGTGTGAAAAGACCAAATTATATTTTGAGGACAGAGAACATTTCAAAGCAAGGCCATAACTGAAGTAGACTTGTTTTTTCTCTACCATTGTCAGGCAGGAGTGGAAAGAAGGGGTCTTGGTAAGATATGTCCTCAGAGCAACAAAAATAAAGAAAAAATGTGTTTTTTTCTGAGTTTGAACTAAATAGCCAAGTTTCCAGACAATTATATGCCAATGACACAATTCTTTGCTCAATCTCAGGGACCCCAGCTCCATAGCGATGCCTTTTGTAAGTGACCTGTGGTGCCTGGGCTATTTCATGTTGATGGTTGATAACAAAAATAGTCGAATTTACATTGTATAAATGAATGACTTCCAAATGTTTAATTTTCTAACCAAAAATAAAATTGGGTTTTTCTAAAAGTGGCAAATAAGTGGGTTGTAATGAAGCCTTTAATAAGGGTCTAAGAATTTTTATGGCTCTGGGGTGTTAAGGTATTATGTGCTTTTTGTAATGTAAAAACATATACATATATAAACCTATATATGATATATATATATATATATATATATATATATATATATATCCCATGTAGAAGAAATAAGGAAATAAGGAATCCACTAACCTTGTGGTTATTAGTGGTGATAAGAGTATACAATCACATTTCAAAATGGCTATTGTCACCTGACTCTGTAGAATATTTGTCATAAATGCATAAGTGAATGTTAGCGAGTTGTTTGTTGATCATGCACTGATGTCAACTTTCTTTTTCCAGATGCAAAGAGTCTAGCTGAAATGCTCATGAGGTAAGAATAAAACCTAGCATTCTGGGTATCATATGTAAAAGAACAATGTACAGCTTGCCTTCTGATTTTTTTTAAATGACAGTCTAAAATCGATAAGACCTGTTCTTTTTTGCATGTAGTTTCTACTCTATGTGCCAGAATATTCATGTGTATCCAGTTGGATGTAGACATAGCAAAGAGTATACTTTTACACATGCCAGAGGTATTTTCTTGTTGACCGGACTCAACCAATAGCATGCTCCCCCCCTTTGACCTGGGACTAGAAAAGCCACATTATAAGTGAGAGGCTTCGGTTTTACTGCCACCAAATATACCACCTTTGATGTCAAGCCTTCTGCCCAACAGAGTTCGCAAGAGAAGAGTGAAAAGGGAAGCATCCACGGAAATGTGGGGTACCCATGCTTTTCCAAGCCCTCAGTTCCCAGGGCACCTTCAGCCCCTGCACTAGAGCGCTCGCCAGCTTCTGTTCGCGTCCTGTCTGGGAGGTCATGGCCTAAACCAGTGGTCGGCAAACTCATTAGTCATCAGAGCCAAATATCAACAGGACAACCATTGAAATTTCTTTGGAGAGCCAAATTTTTAAACTTCAACTTCTACTAACGCCACTTTTTCAAAATAGACTCGCCCAGGCCATGGTTATTTTGTGGAAGAGCCACACTCCAGGGGCCAAAGAGCCACATGCGGCTCGAGAGCTGCAGTTTGCCGACCACGGGCCTAAGCCATCACTGGGTTGCCAGCACCCAGCACTCCCTTGCCCACCCTCCGAATTGAATGACTAGAGCTAGTGGAAAAAGTAAGGAAATGTTCACAACTATAGAAGATATCCTAATATTTGCCTTTCAGACATTTTCTATTATCATGATTAAATCGAAAGTGAAGAAAGAATCATCAGAGGCTAGGAATGTCAGGGACCCCACTGGTGAATTGGATGTTGCCACTGTGGGATGTCTCCTGCAGGGAAGGAAGACAATGGGGTATGGGGTCTCTTTCTAATCCCTACCCCGTCACAGCTGGCTTTCATTTTCTTCCCCATTTTTACATTAAAAAAAAAAAAAACTAGTACATTTTTATTATTCAGAAAGAGCCTATGTCACAGATCACCGGGATCTTCAAAGACCTAAAGTAGAGGTGGGCTACCATTGGCCCATTCATTCCATTTCCCACGGCCACACACAGTAGCCGAACAATGTGAGCTGTGGGTAGAGGATATGGAGGAATCAAGGATAATTCTGAAATATTCGGTGTGAGCCATTAGACGAACATTGGAAGTGTTTGCCAAGATTAGGAAGATAGATGCAAATAGGGATTTTTTTTTTTGCAGGGTGGGGGTGAGGTGTGTTGATGAAAAGGAAAAGACCCATTGGGTCATGCTGAATGTGGGATGCTTTTGAAGCATCCAATGAAAGTGTCAGTTGGCTCGTAGCAAGAACCTGGAGCTGAGAAGAAAATTCAGAAATGCCAGTGACCTCTAAAGTATCTCCTTCATAGAAAGTTTCTAATCACGTCACACTAGATCAACTTGGCATGAGATCATGAAAATGGACACAACATGCCTTGCGTCCTTGCTCTTGAGAAAATCTGCACTTGTTCGCTGAGTGAGCAGGAGGGCATTTCTGTGGTCACGTGGAAGCACCCAGACACATGTGCGCTTGTGTCGAGACAATCTGACAAAACATCTGGAAAACAAACAAAGCCACAGTCATCGGATTTAAATAGCTCACCTGCTTAATAAGTTGAATAAAATGGAATTAAAACATAAACTTATTGATGACATTTAGAAATCCAGAGATTTCACCTTAAGTGTTGGCTTTCCGACTTCTCTTGAAAACGCTCTGCCACAGCCTCGTTGACAATGGCTGACCGGAGCTCTGTACGGTGCCCCTTTAAGGCTGCTCAGGACTTAGGCTCAGCACAGCGGGGCCCTGTCCCTACCCACCACTCTAGGCCGCTTTCCTGATCTGATCCCAGCGGGTGCCTGCAGCCCTCTCAGAAAACTTCCGCCCGCTGCCCCATCCAGCCCCACGCCATAGGCCACGCCTCTGTCCAAAGCCCAAGACACCGGAGTCTGCTTTCCCACACGTTCAGCATGTGTTTAGTTTGGATGATTTGGTCTTTTTTACCTTCTCTGCTGCCCTCGAATGCAGCCCTCCCCTTTCTCATTAGCCCCAAGCAAGACATTAGAAAGGATCTTCTTCGTTAATAGGGCAATTACTGCGGTTGAGAGACCACCTGTTGATGTGAGTGGGAATTAATAATGCTATTCCCAGGTGGCTGATGCCAGCGTGAAATTAGGAACATTAAAACGAGTCGTTGCTCCCAATTCAGGTGGTTGAGGAAGTTTTGCTCCAAAGGTGAAAGCGATTGGAAAGGAAGAGTGCTTCTCAGCTCCTCAAATGTGTGGATTCCTGAGGATTGGTTTAGAGCAGCGGTTCTCAACCTGTGGGTCGTGACCTGTTTTCGGATGGTCTCAGGCTCTACAGCAGTGACCCACAGGTTGAGAACCACTAGCAGCGTCACCTAAGACCATCAGAAAACACAGATATTTACATTACGGTTCACCACAACACGAGGAACTGTATTAAATGGTCGCAGCATTAGAAAGGGTGAGAACCACTGGTTTAGAGGTGAAAGGAACGCTTTCAATCATGCAGTCACTTCAGTCTAAGCTGAGCAGGTTGCAGCTGCCCAGCGCCCAGGGCTGCCCTAAGCTCAGGGAACCAGGGCCGGCCAAGGCATGCGCTGCCGGCAGTGGCAGCAGCAGAGGTGTGATGGGGCATCCCCTTCTCATGATCACGGGGTCACCTCCCGCCCCTAAGGGCTCCCGGACTGTGAGAGGGGCTGAGGGAACCCCCCTCTAGTGCATGAATTTCCATGCATTGGGCTTCTACTGTTTCCAATAATAACAAATATAGTTAGTATGATCCTATATTATACAAAAAAAAAGGCGATTTTTGTTTTCAATAGTGAAAACATTCAGGTCATAAATGAGGTTTCTTCAAATAGCTTTTTTTTTTTTAAGATTAGCTGCTGTTCTAATGACCAGTTGTTATAATTTGGGAGAATCAGCCTTCACACCACAATAGGTTATAAAATATGACAGCAAAAATTAAAACAAAGAAACAATTTAGTTGGGACCTCATAACTCATTTGGAATGAGAATATTATCGTCCTTAAGTGAAGCTTCTGGGACTTGGCATTCGGCTCACCCTGAACCCACAAATCATCATAGTTTATCCCTGACCTTTCAACCGGTATTCATTGAGTACCTGCTCTGGCCACAGACTGTTCTGAATTTCTCGGAGAATCTGGGAACAGAAGAGATGAGAAATACCGCCGGTGGAGCTTTTACTCTGCCGGGAAAGACAGATAATGGATAAGCCCATTAAATAGATGCCAGGGAACACCCCGTGCTAAGGAGACCAGATTCAGCAGATAACGGGGGGCGGGGACGCCTGAGGAGTTCCCCCAGCGGGCCAACCCCACTCCCTCTGAAAGAGCAAGGGAGGGAGCCAGCCTGGTGAGTCCTAGGGTGAGGGTGGGGTGCAGAGTGTTCTCAGGAAAGGACCGGCCGATGCAAAGGGCGGACGGAGCCATCAGCCTCTGGTTCTCTACGCTTATTGGACCTTTTTTTTTTTTTTTTTTTTTTTTTTTTTTTTTTTTTTGCCTCCGACTGAAGGACTATGGTCCTTGGAGGAGGCGTTTGCCTCCAGCTCCGATTGTCCTACTTCGCAGAGTGTAATCATATGTGGAGCCTGTGTCACGGGCCATGAGGCAGCACAGACATGTAGCTGGCTTCCTGGGGACCCCTGGCTGCTAAGGACAGCCTTCCCCGGGTCCCTGGCTGGTTAGCGGAGCAGCCAAACCTGCCTCATCACTATTCATGAGGAGCGGGGGCAACTGGCTCTCTCTTCTATTTCTGGTACAAGGACGAGCTCAAGTCCCCGGTGAACTTTCTAAACAGGTCCTTCCGGCGGGCATTCACCAGGGAGCGGTTTCCATATGTGCTGGGGGAAATAGAGCTTGGCCAAGCATGATGTAACCACAGCCCAGGTCACATGAGTATTCGGATCTTTGTTTTAAAAAAAAAAAACACACACTCACTCACACACACACAGTGAGAACGAAGTGAAGTAACTAAAAGCGGATGTAGACCTGGTGAGAAATTCAGGCCAACGCGCTTGAATCTGGGCTCTGGGTAATTAGTGGAATCTAGCTACCTGGCCCAGTTGCTCATCGGCGGAGCCGGAAATCTGGTTCAAGGTCAAGTCCCGGGGAGGAGTGATGCGCCCCGCAGAAGAGGTCATTTTGCGGGGGGCAGTTTTGGTCACACACAAGTGGAAAACCCCAGGGCCATTCTGAAATAGTCAGACATTAACCTGGACTTCCCCATGCGGATGTCTAATGGGCTCTCGAGGGACCTTGACCTTCACAGGATGAGCCTTCCTTCAGCCACAGGGTTCAAGAGTGGACAAGAGTTCTCAGAAGCAAGTAGGGATGGATCTAGGACTCCTGGTGAATGCTTGGGCAGAGCAAAAAGCACGGAGCTGTAGAAAGGACACCTGCTTTGTCCTCCACGACCTGTCACTAAGTCATTTAGTGACAGGTCGTGGAGGACAAAGGGGCTGTCCCAGAACAGATCTTGACGGTTATCAGTTGGGCTTGTGGATTACCACATGTATCGAAACCTCTGAATGACAGCTGCCTTTCAGGAAGAAGCGGGGATTATTTTCCAAGTCGGCCCAATTCCTACAATTCTGTACACACAGACGGAGCACAGCTCTCCGGCGCAGATGGCTAATTCAAGCCTTTACCTTCTCTTTGTATTTTTGTGTAACGCGCAGACTTTTATTTTCTCACCCCGGGCTGTAACCGAATGCAGTGAGAGCACGCCGTTTTACTACCTGTTTCCACGTGTGATCCTCAGCTAGCTCACTCTGCGAGTCATTTTCCGGCACACAAGTTTTGAGATAGAGTTCTCAGAGTAATTGCACGATTTGTTTTGTTTTGTTTTGTTTTTGTTTTTTCTAGTTTATCCTGAGGTATCTGTTAGGAACACACTAACTGGATGTCAGGGGAAGCTAACAAGGTCGATGCTTTGTGAACAGAACGAAAATAAAACCCCACCAGCCATCACTACAAACCCGTTAGTCAGACCCCATCCGAGGAATGGCTGGTCCCTAGCCATCAGCAGACTCTGACCTGGCCAATCAAAATGTTGCTGGTTTAAAATCGCCCCCCACCCCCCCCCCCCCCACACACACACACAAACACATACACACTTACCTTGTACACAAGAAATGGGAAACTACAAGAGTTCTATTGAAAAAGTTCTCAGTCTCCACTGACAATTTGTGTTTTCTGAGCGCTGGCCGCTGAGCTGTGCTCTGAACAAACACATGTTGAATAAAGGGAAAATTCTCCCGCCCTGTGCTTCTCCCCGCTCCTCCCCACAAGGCGTTCGCATCATGAGGTACGAAACCAAGGCGGTGCACACGCACCCGCGGGCGAGATGCCCCCCTGAACTGTGTGCTCATGCCTCCCTCCTGCTCTCTCCCCAGCAAGAACACCCGGACCTCGGACACGCTGAGCAAGCAGCAGCAGACGCTGAGGATGCACATCGACATACCCAGGGCCCAGCTTCTGATCGAAGAGAGAGACACGATGGAGACCATCGGTAAGGGGGCCATGCTGGCCGCTCTGCACCCCCGTGGCTGCCACAGCCACGCCCTCGCAGCCCACTCCGTGGGGTGTGGGAGTTGGTAGATACGAGAGCATATGGAAAGCTGCCTGAAACTGGAGAGCATGATGCTGAGTGAAATAAGCCAGTCAATGAAAGAAAAATGACACAGGATCTCACTCATGTATGGATAATAAACAACATGATAAACTGATGAACAAAAAGGTAGATACAGAGGCAGGAAAGCATCCAACAGACTGTCACATGACAGCGGGAAGGTGAGGGAGAGGTGGGGTAGATAAGAGATCCACCGAAGGACTTGTATGCATGCATGTAAGCTTAACCGATGGACACAAGACCCAGGGGTGTGAGGACATGCATCAAGTCGGGGCAATGGGAGGATATGTACACATGTAACACATTAATAAAGAGAGAAAAAGAAAGAAAGCTGCCTGAGCGAAGAAGTGAGAAGCTAGAGAGCTGTTATTGAGGACCATGATGAGTGCCAGCCAATGTGGGGGGAAATGAACGTGTCTACCCCTCAGAGGTGGCCCGAGCTAGGAGTTCCCCAACTCTGACCCATGCCAGGCCTCCTCTGGGAAAACTGTAGCTAGAACAAGGACCCGTGATCTAATCACCCTAAAAGGGCGCACACTGGAAACCCCCACTCTGCTCTCCCCATCAGCTCCGCCAAGGCCTTCATTAGCGGGACTTCACGACTCTACTGAACACCTAACAGACCAACGTCTATGCTCAGGGCTCTTTCCCCGCCCCCAACACTTACACACATGCTAGGGGTCTCCCCAGCGCTTGGGGACCCCCCAGTTCCCTCATCCCACATGGCAAGACAGACGCCTGAAAGGCTTTGGGGACTTGTTCACCCAAGACGCAGGTGCCCTAACGCCATCCCTTCTCTTTCCACCCCAAGTCCACCACCCACACTGCCTGCCCAGAGTTCCATTTGCTCCAGAATCCCAGGCCTCGTGCTTCCATACAATAATGACTGGGAGAATAGGTCATATTTACTGAGAGCTCTCTGCATGCCATGTGCTTGCATACGCACTTTTTTTAAGTTCTTTTTTTTATTTTTATTGTTGAAAGTATTACAGATGTCCCCCTCTTCTCCCCATCAGTCCCTTCTAGCTCCTGCCCCAGGCCTCCATGTGTCCGTGGATTATGCATCTATGCATCCAAGTTCTTTCTGTGCGTTATTTAATGTAACCGCCTCCCAACACACATAGGGGAAAGGTACTACTTCTGGGCAACCGGGACTCAAAGAGGTCACGTAGCTTTCAAGGTCACCCAGGTGGTTGGGAGCAGATGCTGGGCGGGGCTCTGCCAGCTGCCTGCTTCCACAGCAGCAGGCCGCTTCCCAGAACCCTTGGCCTCAGGAGTATCACCACGCTCCCCGGTCCCCATGGCAACAGACTCCAGGGCAGGTTGCCACGGCTGCCTCTTTTCAAACTTCGCTCTGTTTGTTCTGGAAAGTGTTCGCTGGCACCCGGTCCCAGGGCAGCCCTTGGCTGTGGCTTGGCTGAAACGATTCAGCGCCCGGCGGGTACCCGAGATCTGCCAGGAAGGTGGTGGGAAATGGCCAGGGGGGAAGGCACTGGCAGCCCCCCTCACCCTGCCCTGCTTTGGGTTCTAATGGAACAGCGGAGACCTCTATACCTAATGGCTCATCCGTTCTGAGGCTTGGGCCGAGACTGGTTTGGCTCAGTGGATAGAGCGTCGGCCTGCGGACTGAAAGGTCCCAGGTTCGATTCTGGTCGGAGGCATATACCTTGCTTGCGGGCACATCTCCACTGTGGGGTGTGCAGGAGGCGGCTGATCGATGTCTCTCTCTCATTGATGTTTCTGACTTTCTATCTCTCTCCCTTCCTCTCTGTAAAAAAATCAATTAAAAATATATATTTAAAAAAAAAATTCTGAGGCTTGGGCTGCCCTGGCTGGATGCAAGTCTACTCTGGGCATGCCAGCCCTTAGAGAGGCTCGGTCAAGTCCAATTTGACTTTCCATCAACCAAGTTCAGTTAAGAGGCACCCATGCTGTGTGAGGGGGCATCCTGCAGTAGGCGAGATTTCACTCGCTCACTCTCATCAGGGTAAAGTGCCCTGTTTTGTTTGTGGAGAATCTTTTCAGTGGCATATCTAAAATCTTTTTATTCATTCATCGATTGATTTTAGAGAGACAGAGAGAGGAAGGGAAAGAGAGATGGATTTGTGGTTCGCTTATGTATGCACTCATTGGTTGAATCTGATACATGCCCTGGCCAGAGATCGAACCCCCAACCTTGGCATAGGGGGATGATGCTCTACCCAACTGAGCTCCCTGGCCAGAGGTGGAATCTTTTTCATGAAACTCAATAGCCTGGGCATTCCAACTCAATTTTATTGTGAAATATCAGTTCACAAATCAAAATATAATCCCTGTGGCCTTAGCGTTAGGGTATCTGCTACGTGTTCCTCATCCCAACGGGGGGCTGTTAAACATCATCTCCCAGCAGCCAGCCACCGGCCCAAACCAGAAACGGAGCTGCCCTCGTCCTTTCTGCAGATGCATCCCACTCCTTGCAGGCTCATCTGTCACCAGAGTCGCTTCCCTCCTGGCGAAGCTGACAGTGGTCGATGGCCTTTTCTAATGACCGGGGAAGTAGAAATACGACGCTTTAAAACGCTCCGGGCTCACACGAGAAGAATCCAATATGAAAGTGCCATTCATTTCTGCCCAGAACAAATAGTAAACCTCCAACACTGACAGGCACCGGCGTTTTCCCATTAAAAGTTGGTAACCTCGCCCGGCACACACCCTTGGTCTGCGCCTAGCCAGGCAGCCTGTTGGCAACCACAGGGCACCATATTGTTCATGAAACACGCACGCAGATGTCAGGGCTGATGCCAGCCAGGAACGGTCTCTGCAGAAAGGCCGCCTATGCGAGGGGCTGGTGAGGGCTCTGGGGCCAGCCCCTTCTCCCCACCCCCCTACCAGGCCCAGCCCTGCCCCTGCCGAGGACCAAGCTCCCTGTGCCACACTCCGCGGTGCCAGCAGACACCTTGGCAGTCTTCCCCGCGCTTTCTCTGCCAAGAAATTTTATTCCGACTTCAAGAGGCTTTCCTTTCCTGCCAGGACCTGAGTAATTGGATTTTGTAAGGTTCGTTCTGTTCAGGGCCTTTTTTGGGCACAGGAGCCTCGCTGTGCTGTTTGTGACTTTCACATTCCCACTCCCCGCCGGGTCGGGGCACGCCACGGCCTGGTCCCCGCTGATGACCACTCACACGGGCTTCATCCCTGAAAATTCCCGACGGATCCATAGATCCTCCCCAAAGCTCCCCTCGGGAATAAGGATGCTCTTAAGAAAGCACGGGAAGTCTCAAAGTGAAGTCGTAAAAAGCTGGAAACTACCAAATCATGACACGCAGCTCAACCAGCTGCTGCCCCGAGCACTAAAAGGTCCCCCATTCACCTGAGCCCAGCCTCCTGCTTCTGAACCCACAGGTCCCCACACCAGTGGGACTAGGAGACTATGACAGGCGAGTCATTTTGAAAAGTCAATTAAGGGATGTTGAGTCACTGGGGCACGGAAGAGGTGAGAAGAAAAAGAACATTCCTCTAAACCAGTGGTTCTCAACCTTCCTAAGGCCACGACCCTTGCATACAGTTCCTCATGGGGTGGTGACCCCCAACCATGAAATGTTGCTACTGTTATGCATCGTGATGTAAATATCTGCATTTTCCCATGGTCTTAGGCGACCCCTATGAACGGGTCGTTCGACCCCCAAAGGGGTCACGACCCACCGGTTGGGAATCACTGCTCTAAACCATTAAAAGAGAAGAATCCTAACCTCTGAAGACTGTCTTCTCCTCCCACTCCAGCCTCAAACATTGGCCAAGTTCAATGTGACCTCCCCAGGATAGACCCTGTAGTGGCATTTTTCTAATGCTCAGCGCTCCCTGCAGATGGCAGCCCACGGCGGGGTGGGGCCCACCTCCCTGGTGCTGTCCTCAGTGAGCTTCTGACAGACACATCCACCCCAAACTCTATGACACAAGAAGCTGCACAAGCCCCGCCCCCAAATCAATGCTCCCTAATAAAAAGGCCAGGCCCGGGGAGGGGAGCAACCCTTCTCTGAGGTAGGGCTCTTTCACTGATGCTCCCGGAGGAACCCCGAGGGACAGTCTACTTTTAGAATTCTTGACCGGTGCTAACACACACCTACTCAGATTTCACTGTCCGTCGTCTCCGTTGTTTTAGATGAGGTTATGGTTGCGGTTACGAAAAGGCCAAGGAGGCGTGTAAAGGGGATAAACATTTGGCTCTGTGTCCCCGCTGTTCCCTAGATGACCGCTCCACGGTGCTGCTGACGGATGCTGACTTCGGGGAGGCCGCGAAGCAGAAGTCTCTGACGGTGACCCACACGGTCCATTACCAATCGGTGTCGCAGGCCACGGGGCCCCTAGTGGATGTGTCGGACGCTCGGCCGGGAACGAGTGAGTGGTCCAGCAACTCAATGGTGTGGGTGTTATCGATGCTGACAGCCTGTCACCTGCTCCATCCCTGTCAGCGGGAAACGCGGGAAGGGTGGCCAGCCCTAGGCCTATGAAGCCAGTAGGGTGACAGCATCTTTACTTGGGACGTTGAGGTCTTATTGCTTTATCTAAGCTGTTATGAAATAGCATCGGTTGTAGCCAATAACTCTCGGTACTGGTTGACTATGAAAGGACTTGAAACTTCAGGTCAAATTCATTGGTTATATTTAGGCAGCACAGGAGAAAAGTAATTAATATGAGTGTGTATCTTCTGCACCAGGACTGAGAGAGAGAGAGAGAGAGAGAGAGAGAGAGAGAGAGAGAGAGAGACCACACCTGTCATCTCTGCAACAACCCTGCAAGGGAACATCTTCTCCAGCACATGGGAGAGCCCCTATTTTACGGAGAGAAAACTGAGTCTCAGCAGAGTGAGGTCAACAGCCCACAGCTGTCATTCTCTCTGCCTGTCCTCGAAGCTCATGATTTTGTCCTGAGCGCACCGTTAGAGAAAAATAGAATTCTGGCGAGTCTGGGGATCATATTCAATTTCCTCCTCAATATTTGCATATGTGATCTATGGAAATTAATTACTGCAATGAAATTAAATCCCCTAATAGGTGCCTAGAGCTTATTAACGAGCTATTCTTGTTCCTTCATAATTGAAACTGTTCCTAAGTCTTTTTAAAGGTTGAGAAATTGATTTCCTGATTATTATCTTTTGGAAAGCTTTGATGTCTAGCTTTTAAATCTCTAATCACTCTCTTTGCAAAAGAAAATTTATATTCGTAGAGTGTTCTAATTAGAAAAATAAATATTAGAGTGTTAAAAGCTATTCTCCATCATTTCTGACTGGTAAGGCATCTGTGGAATGCCCTGAGCTTCATGGAGCCAACTGGTCGACCCCTGCGCAGCAGTGTAACTTGCAGGAAACCCTTTGAACCCTCACTGACATTCACTGGAAATCTGGGGTCCCCACGCACAGAGATGGTGAGGATGAACCGAAGAAATGGCTGGCCCGGTCCTGCGGGGGGTTCTCAGCCAGCATCACACATTGCCTTTCCCTCTGACGCTGGAGGTTCCACGTGAGCACTGGTTCTCAACCTTCCTAAGGCCGTGACCCTTTCATACAGCTCCCCATGTTGTGGTGACTCCCAAGCATACAATTATTTTCCTTGCTACTTCATAACTGTCATTTTGCTGCTGTTGATGATCTGTAATGTAGGATGTCTTAGGCGACCCTTCTGAAAAGGTCGTTCAACCCCCAAAGGGGTCGCGACCCACAGGTTGAGAACCGCTGCACATGAGGATGACACCTCATAGAGCCACATTTCTTACATCTGCAAGGAATTCACTAAATAGCCTCTACAAACATTAGGCGAACCTACTCAAATTCACGCGCCCGTCTCTACTTCCAACAAAAGGGGAGCTACCCATTGAGCATCTGCAGAACAGTCTCCAGTAGGGAAAGATCTTGGGGGTCATTTTTCATTACATATTCTCTCCTAACCACACCAGGCAGGAAGGACTAAGTGCTTCATTTTCATTTCGAAGTACAGTGGTACCTCGAGATACGAGTGCCCTAACATACGAGATTTTTGAGATACGAGCCATCGAGCGAGCGATTTTTACTCTGAAATACGAGCAACATTTGAGATAGGAGTCATCGCGCGGATCGGCCAGCTGCACACGACCCACCCGTTTACCGCGACTCGAGCGTCTCATAGTTTCCCACGCCTCAAGGTGACGGAACGAATTAAACTCGTATCTCGAGGTACCACTGTAGAGCCAGGAGCTGCCCTCTTCACCCAAGAATCACCCCCAGAGCCTGGGCGGGGCACTGCCTAAAGCCTCTTGTATGGCGGAGCCTGTCACGGTTGGCAGGTGTGACACTTGTGTCACCTCAGGCCCCGGGGGGCAGGTTCTCACTGCAGCCTGGCACATTCGCCGAGGTTCACTGGGAGTCCATGTCCTCAGTGACAGAGCACCTTGATGTCCCCATCCAGTGATGGGAGGATGGTGCTGTCATTGTAGGGACTCTCTCTCTTTAAGAATAGCCTCTAGAATAAGTTGTTTGCACCCTAGAATGTGACAGCATCCTGGAAGTCGTGTCTCTCTAGGCGTTTTCTATTTGCCAAGGAGTTGCCACAAATTCTTATTGCAACGTTGGGAGACGTCGGACAATGTGCTGTCTGTCTCTTTCAACCCGCGAAACAGAGGCCTCGGCTGTGCCCACACCCCATTCCCTCCCCGTCTGTCACATGGGTAGGATGCACCAAAAACTGGGACTCCATTTCTGTCATCCTCCCCAGCTCGTCACAGGCGCTGCCCCCACAGGAGGTGTCCAGGAAATATATAGAAAGGCTGACCAGCTCTCCAGCTCTGGAACCAGAGTAGAAGGGACGGGAGAGAACGCATGGTTAGCATTTTCAATGGGATTTGGGCAATCTTGCCTTTCCCTCTCTGTTCTCCATTTCCTGAGACATCGGATCTCCTCCCCCAGGGGGAAGGGTTCCTTTTAATAGATACACGGTCCCCCAGCACACTTAGCAGAGACTACCAATGAGATTATTACCATCAACTATTTTACTTACAGAATGTGCAAGGTTGCAAACACATGTCAAGTGGTAAACAGGAGTTTTGACCCGGGGTGTTGTTTTTGTTGTTGTTGTTGTTGTCATATTTATCTGGAAGTCATCCACTCATTCATCCATCATTCATTTGTGCAAAGAGCATCTATGCAGCACCTGATGTGCGCGGGGCTCAACTGAGAAATACACCAGGCGCAGCTCTT
This sequence comes from Lasiurus borealis, assembly GCA_004026805.1. Classification (NCBI taxonomy): domain Eukaryota; kingdom Metazoa; phylum Chordata; class Mammalia; order Chiroptera; family Vespertilionidae; genus Lasiurus; species Lasiurus borealis. The sequence continues at coordinate 115,613 of PVJN01001173.1, read as the reverse complement.
GTCCTATCAGTGCTACTGAGGAGCTCCTACCTGGACCATGGGCATCTCCAGTGTCTCGTGTGATTTCTTTAAAATCTGTTTTTATTGATTTTTTAGAGATAAAGGATGGGGAGAAGAGGGAGAGAGAGAGAGATTAATGAGAGAGAGGCATCATCAATTAGCTGCCTACTGCATGCCCTCCATAGGCGATCAAGCCCACAACCCAACCATGTGCTCTGACTAGGAATCGAACCAGCAACCTCTTGTTTCCTGGGTCGATGCTCAACCACTGAGCTACACTCATTTGATGTTTTTTAATGGGAGTTTTTCTGTCAAACCCACTGAATTGAGTTTCTAGCCATCCTGGATCAACCTACCAAAGATCCTGCTGGCATCTTCCCATGGAACAGGATGTGCTGCATCCCTGGCCTGATGCTTGTCACTCAGGAATCATGGGCTGGGCCTTGAGATTCGCTGAGCCCTCCCTTGTGCCCACAGCTTAATCTCCCCACATCTCACACAGGCTCTGCAGTGGGCGATGTTACCCCAGGCCTCCGAGGCAAGGGGAGTGGGCACACCCAAGGAGCCCACAGCCAGCCAGTAGTGAAGCTGGCGTTAGGGTACCTAGCTCCAAAGTCCCACTCTTTACCCCTGGTGTTGCTTTTAAATAGAGATGATGCTCCTTATAGGACATCCAAGGACCCCATAGGTTGCAACATCTGTTCAGGAAGAAGAGTTTATAACATGGATTGGATCTTTCTTGTTGAGACTCTGAAAGAACGCGCACGCCATGGCCCAGAGTGGTGCTAGACACGGCACTGCAAAGAAATCCGATGGGGCGAGGAGTGTCGTGTAGATAATCGCGTGAGGAATGTTTGCTGATTGGTGACATGAGTAGCCAGTCCTGCCAGTTTCATCTCTCTCTGAGACAACTGGGAAATTCCTCACGAAAAACTGTAGCCTGGACACCTAGGATATCAGGGAGCACAAACAGATTAATGCCATGATCACAATCCCCATGGCATGTTCTATGATCCCATTATCCACAAAATCCTCTCCTTCCTTATTCAGCAGTGGTTCTCAACCTTCCTAAGGCCGCAATCCTTGCATACAGCTCCTCATGTGGTGGTGACCCCCAACCATGACATTTTGCTACTGTGATGCATCATGATGTAAATATCTGCATTTTCCCATGGTCTTAGGCAACCCCTGTGAAAGGGTCATTCGACCCCCAAAGTGGTTGTGACCCACAGGTTGAGAACAGCTGTTATTCAGGATCATTAAAGTCACTTGATTCCATGGGCAGGAGCTGAAGGCACGTTCAGAGCTGATGCTGAGAGGCCAAGAATGATGTATGTCACTCACCCTCTCATTCGTTGGCCCTCTAACCGGCATGAGGCGGCATCGCTAAATTGTGTCTATATTATCACACTGGGGAGTCACATAGAAGGCTGTCCGTGCAGAGGCAGTGAATTCCAGCACACGTTAGGCCAGGAGATGAGTGAGGGACACAGACAAGAGAAGCTCCCGTGTGGAATCCGAGTACAAATTTTACTTTCGCCGCTGTCCCAGGCGCTGCCATGGAGAAGAGTTCAGTTCGAGTGCACAGCAGCCCCAAAAACCCGATGGTTACCAAAATGTGTCAACTCCCCCGCACGCTATAGATTAGACATGTCTGCCCAGAGCAGAACGGCAGGCCGATCAGGAAAGTAAAATCATGACCTATATTCCCAATGTTATCAGGCCACCACGGCCCGGCTGTCCTGGTCTCGGGAAAAGGGGTGAAGAATCACATCAGCTGGAGAAGGGCTAGGGCCTTGCCTAGAAATGGACAGGTGCTTCCTGCCCATGGAACCTTCTAGCACATGGGGCTGAGGGGGCTGAGGGAGGGTGGTGGGCTTGACGGAAGGAAGTGCAGGCGAGGGTTTTGGGGGGTAAAGGGGATAGTGTCCTTGAAATGGGTCTATCCAGCTGACCCCTCCCCCACCAGCATCCATCCCGGGAACAAACCTGGTCCACAGCCTTAGCAGCTCCAAGAAACTTGGAGAAGAATAAAAATGAGAACCCTCAACATATATGTAAGGGACTGGGTCATTTTCCGGAAGAGACACATGAGCATTTCAATACCAAGCTCCCTCCTCAAGTCCTTAGGCCCGGAGGACATGTCGCCTCCTGCCCACGAGAGCGTGTCTCTCTCAGGGAACCTCTGCTGGCACTTCCGTGGAGAAACACTTATCATTCCTGCCTGGCTGTCCAGAGAGAGCTCGGCGCTCGGCCATCGCTCGCATTCTAATCAAGGCCAAAAAAAATTTTTTTAAAGTCTCCCAATTAAAGTCATCTGTGAAATTGTGCAAGGACAGGAAGAAATGTGTCTTAAAATCAATGCCCTGGAGAATAGGCACCAAGACAGAGCATATTAATGCCCCGGGAAATCTGAAATCCTATTGATTTTGGCTGCCATCTCAGCGCTTCTCTCCAGCAAGGGAGAATGATGGATTAGGTCCCAAGTCCAATAACCAGGAACTTGCAGAGAAAAACGCCTCCATTTCAAAAGAAAGTCATTGCCCCACTGTCAGGGTCAGCCCGCCCTGACCTAGCGTGGAATTATGGACGAGCCCAGGCCCAGTGGACACCGCCTCTGAGCAATTAGCTGTGCAGGGCGAGGACGCGAGCGGTGGAGTGATGGGCGACCTCTGGACTGAAGGTCAAGTGCTGGGCTCCATGCTCATCACTGAATAACTGGGTCACTTCTCTCTGAGCTTCCGTTGCTTCGTCTATAAAGCGGCCCTGGACCAGAGGTACCCGTCTAAAGACCTGCCCTGGTCAGACCCGCAGGCTCCTGCGAGCCCAGAATCGAGGCAGGGCAGTACACTGCCGCGCGGCCTCCTGGGTGTGTTCCTTTGAAACTGCTCCGTTAGTGCTGAGCGGTGAGCACGGACGGCTGCGTTTAGAAGTGGCCAGACCGCGTTGAAAGGTGACTGCTACGAGTTCCTCTTTGAGAAGCAGAGAATGCGACAGTGGCATCTCCTGCTGCCTTAGGCCGGAGCCCAGAAAAATGGCTGAGGTACCTGAGCAGCCTCCGCTTTCCACGGGCTTCCGGAAAGGGAGATGCGTGTCCACCCCAGTGCCCAGCAGTGTGTGCTGCTAGGACAGCTTTTCCCTCGCTCGCTGGGGAGTGGAGCAGAGGACTTGGTCCCTCATTCCCCCTCCATCCCCGCCCCCTTTGACCTGTGACCTTTGGTTCTGCATGTAGAGGTGGTGTAACTGTGGGGCAGCAGCCGGTGTGCACAGCCCCTGTGCTTTGGACGCTGGCGGTCAGGGACATCCAGACACGCATTAACTGTTTGCTCTCCAGGGTGAATGCCCAAATCTGCATCCGAGTTCAGTTTCGTTGGGTCAGGTTCCCACGGGCAAAGGCCTAAGAGAGCATTAGGACGAAGAGGCACCGTCCCTCTGCTCCGGGAATGTACAATTTAATGAGTGAAAACAGCAGTCATGCTCCAGGAAGTGAGTCGATACGAGAACGGGGTATATGGGAGATGCTGGATTTGTTTGCTTGGGCGGCCGCAGCAATGGACCACTGACTCAGTGACTTAGAACAGGAATGAGTGTCTCACAGTTCTGGAGGCCAGAAGTCCCAGGTCAAGGGTCATTGCCCCTCTGCACCTGTAAGGGTAGACCCTTCCTGGCCCCCTCCAAGATTCTGAAGGTTGCTGACAACCTTTGAGGTTCCTTGTCTTCCAGCTCTGTCACTGCAGCCTTCCCATCCCATGAGCTGCTCCCTGCCCTGTCTGTCTCTTCTGATAAGGACACCCGGCATGTCCCCACCCTACTTCTGGTGTGACCTCATCCTAACTGATCACATCTCTCCAGTGACCCATTTCCAGATCAGAACGCATTCAGAGGTCCTGGGAATTAGGATGGGGACACACATTTGAAGGGGATGTAATTCAACCCAGGACAACACCTCCCGGGAGGAGAACTGTAGAAAGGAAGCCGAGTTAGAGCGCGTCGCTGACCTCCTTGTGTTACAGAAGATGGGAGTCTCGGGAAGTTTATTAGGTGCCATGCATCGGGCCACGAAACTACAGTGGTACCTCGAGATCCGAGTTTAATTCGTCCCGTAACCTTGAGGCGTGGGAAACTATGAGACACTCGAGTCGCCGTGAACTGGTGGGTCATCTGCAGCCAGCTGATCCGCGCAATGACTCCTATCTCAACTGTTGCTCATATTTCAAAGCAAAAATCACTCTCGATGGCTCGTATCTCAAAAATCTTGTGTGTTAGGGCACTCGTATCTCAAAGTACCACTGTATTCGGAGCCAGAAGCGTGGTTCCGATCCGTAACGGCCTAGTCCAGTGCTAATGTCCTTCCCCTCTCAGAGCTCATTTACATGCTGCACAATCACATGACTGTCTCTGACCGAGGGAGGAAGGAAATGCCTGCTCTGGGCAGGAATAGTCACGGAGGGCTTCCTGGAGGCAGGGGCCTCCAGGGAGGGTCAGAGGGCTGGGTCGGGATCCCAGCACTCCATACCGTTATCCCGGCTGCCCCCAGCTGCCTCCAGCGACCCAGACAGACATTGTGCTTGACTCTTCGCAGACCCCACCACCAGGAGGAACGCCAAGGCGGGGCCCACGGCGAGAAACCGCTACGCCAGCCAGTGGACCCTCAACCGACCCCACCCCACCATTTCCACACATACCCTCACCACCGACTGGAGGCTGCCCACGCCCAGGGCCACGGGATCCATGGACAAGGAGAGTGACAGCTACAGCGTCAGCCCCTCCCAGGACACAGGTAGGGTCTCTGCACCTCCTCCCCACGCCCACCAAGGGCTTTGGAGGCTCCTACGTACATATATGTACGTACTCCCTTTCAAGGTCACTTCCAAACGGTTAGGGTATTTGTCTCACAGACACCTGTGCGGTGCATGGCGTTCCACAGGTGCCCTGAGACCCAGGCTCAGGCTGCCTTCTCCTCCTCACGCCCACCCCCTGGCAGACACCGGCCCGTTGGCAGGTCCGCCCACCCCAGGGCAGTCCTGTCTGGCTGGACTCGGAGGGCAGCTGACCCGCTGCCTTCTCCAGGATGAAGGTGCTGCCCTTGGAGTTGGTGCCAAGGTCGGGGCACCTCTAGGGTGACCCGCTTGACAGCGGAGCAGGGCTTGATTATCAGGCAGGTGTTCTCTCCGAGGTGCCGTCAACCACCTAGATTTCACTGCAGAGAGAAGACAGGCCCCCAAAATAGCACTGAGCTGCTCCCGCCCTCCCTGCTCCCCGTCTTAAAATCTGAAAAGAATTCTCTCTAAACCTAACCGCTGTGGGAAAGGTGAACGCTCACTTTCTTTTGTTCTGGAAGATGCGCTGCAAAAATAGTGTTTCCAAGGCAGAGTGGCAACCTGGGCCTGTGTTTTGATGGCTGTGAGTTCCCTAACCAGACCCTCCGAGTTCCCCAGAGGAGACTCAAAACTTGGGCACTCCTGGGCCTGAAATACAGTGGTACCTTGAAATACGAGTGCCCTAACATACGAGATTTTTGAGATACGAGCCGTCGAGCGAGCTATTTTTGCTTTGAAATACGAGCAACAGTTGAGATAGGAGTCATCGCGCAGATCGGCCCACTGCACACGACCCACCATTTTACCGTGACTCGAGTGTCTCATAGTTTCCCATGCCTCAAGGCTACGGAACAAATTAAACTCGTATCTCAAGGTACCACTGTACAGAGATTCTTCCAATCAGCTGCAGCCTTTCAGGCCTGGCAAGGTTCCTGTCCCCACCAAAGGTGGCGGCTGCAAAGAATGAGTCCCGGGGACGGGGGCCATTCTGCCTAGTGGCCAATTTGGGTGCTTAGTCACAGCTGGGTTTCGAACCCTCATCACGTCTCCCTGATGTGACCAAGCCACGCCCTGGCTGTCTAAAGACCTGAGCTGTGGGGGGAGGGGGAGGGGGAGGGGAGGGTTTGTCCTTCACGCCATCAGAGTCTCTATGGTACAGATTTCTTTGCAAATCCAAGCACGGAAAGGCACCAGGTCATTTAGGCACATTCCCCCAAATTCTGTTGGAATGAGAAGCAGAGTACACTGGTACCTCAAGATACAAGTGCCCTGACATACGAGATTTTTGAGATACGAGCCGTCGAGCGAGCGACTTTTGCTTTGAAATACGAGCAACAGTTGAGATAGGAGTCATCGCGCGGATCGGCAAGCTGCACACGACCCACCAGTTTACCGAGACTCGAGCGTCTCATCTTTCCCACGCCTCAAGGTTACGGAACGAATTAAACTCGTATCTCGAGGTACCACTGTATTTAAAGGGGGCTGCTTTCCTGATTTATGGAAATGCTCCAGGCTGGGGTATCGGGCCTCAAGGATGCCCACCCCCACCCCACGGTTGGAGACACAGTTTTCTGAGCCCATTTGCGGAGCCTTAGGAAGCAAGCGGCCTCTGGGTGACCAGGGCAGTCCTCAGAGACCCAGGACTGCTGCTGCTGCGTGGTCCTGTGACCTGGGAGGAATCGCCCGGAGCCCGGGAGGTCAGTCAGTGTGCTCGAACCCAGCGCTCACCCCCGCCCGCTTTCTCTGCTTCCTCCGGCGCAGACCGAGCTCGGAGCAGCATGGTCTCCACTGAAAGTGCCTCGTCCACCTACGAAGAGCTGGCCAGGGCCTACGAGCACGCCAAGATGGAAGAGCAGCTGAGGCACGCCAAGTTCACCATCACCGAGTGCTTCATCTCGGACACATCATCCGAACAGTTGACGGCAGGGACAAATGAGTACACGGACAGTCTGACCTCCAGCACCCCTTCGGAGTCGGGGATCTGCAGGTTCACGGCGTCTCCCCCCAAACCTCAGGATGGAGGGCGCGTGATGAACATGGCGGTTCCGAAGGCACATCGGCCAGGTGAGTGGGACACGCACGCACCGTGGTGTGGTTCAGGCCTGTCTACCCCGAGAGCCCCACTCGGGGTGTCGAAGGGGTGTCCTGTTTATTGACTGCTGCGCGGTGAACCACACCACAGCTGTTGGCTGACAACAGTCACTCGTTTTGTTTATGAGTTTCCAATGTGCTCAGTGCGTTGTGGAGACAGCAGGTGAGGTGAGACAGAAGCTCCATTGGGGCTGGAGCAGCCACCTGCAGAGTGGCTCCCTCCCCTGTCCTGGGGAGAGTCGGTGCTTGCTGCATCCGCCCTAAGTAGGTTTCTCCTCCACACGGTGGCTTGGGCTTCCTCCTATCATGGCGACTCTGTGCTAAGAACCAGTGTCCCAAGAGACAGACAGTGGGAAGAGCCAGTTTCTTCAGGCTGGGGCTAGAAAGTGACAGGTCACTTCTGCCATATTCAGTTGTTCCAGGAGCCCCGGTTCTAAGAGGGAGACCCCCCCCACCCCCACCCCCACACACACACACTTAATGGGAGGAGCTTCAAAATCACGGGGCTGTGTTTTAAAGCTACAGCACTGAGGGCTTCACAGGAGAGAGGCCCTACAGTGCCCCAGCATTGGGTCCTGGGTTTTACTGAGTTACCCAACGTGGCAGTGACGGGCTCATGTGGCATCCACTGCAGACTGGTCTCTGTCTTGAGCCTGGGAGAGTGGTCTGGGTTTGTGGGTGGAGCTGCAAACCCTAAGGCCTGCAGGGCCTGGCAGATCATGTAAGTGGTACCTCGAGATACGAGTGCCCTAACATACGAGATTTTTGAGATACAAGCCATCGAGCGAGCGATTTTTGCTTTGAAATACAAGCAACATTAGAGATAGGAGTCATCGCGCGGATCGGCCGGCTGCACACGACCCACCAGTTTGCTGGCAACTCAAGCGTCTCATAGTTTCCCACGCCTCAAGGTGACGGAACGAATTAAACTCGTATCTCAAGGTACCACTGTAACTAAATGAAGAGACTCTAAAGCAGGGGGAAAGGAGTGATGGGACAGGGACAATTCAAGAGCTCAGGGACTATCTAGAGCAGTGGTTCTCAACCTTTCTAATGCCACGACCATTTAATACAGTTCCTCGTATGGTGGTGAATCATAATGTAAATATCTGTGTTTTCTGATGGTCTTAGGCGACCCTGCTAGTGGTTCTCAACTTGTGGGTCACTGCTGTAGAGCCTAAGACCATCAGAAAACAGGCCGAGACCCACAGGTTGAGAACCGCTGATCTAGAGCCCATGGCCCTAGCAAGCTCTCCCAACTGATCCCAAGTGGAGAGGGGGAACCAGTATGAGCGAGTTTCTCAAGAGAAGCCAGAAATCTGAGTTTTACATGGACACTCACAGTTCTTAAGCTGTTGGCTCAGATGTTTGCGTACCACTCCACAGGGCGAATAAAGCACCTTGGATCCAAACCAAGGCAGCCATTTGGAGTGATTCTCGGAAAAATCACCCCTTGTGCTCACCCTGAAATAGGGGTGCCTGTAGACTGCTTCGCAGACTGACCTGTCCTTTCTTGTTGAATCCGGGGTTTATTTCTCTTTCTCCCACTTCCGGAACCGCTACGCTGGTTCTGTTTCAAACATTTATCTTCCCCTTTAAATTACTGTGATTCCTTGGGGTTTTATGGCATCAGGCCCAGCTGAAATGAGCCTCATAAATACATAAAAATATATAAAATGAGAATTGTCTATCCAGTGACTAATCTTCCAAGCAGAGTCAAAGATCGTCGCCAGCAGACAATAAAGAGTGATGGCTTCATTTAGTTTCATTCCGCTGCCTCCTCGGGGAGAGGGTGAGCTGTTATTTATGGGCGTTGTTATTTCAGGTATTTTTTTTTGTTATTGACACTTACATGCAAGCAAATGCAGAGAAACATAGGACAAACGGCCGTGACTTTCTGTGGCTGCCTCGCCTGAATGTGAGGAAGAAAGGAGAGGAGAACCCTGCCAGGGTAGCTCAATGGTTAAGCATCAACCTATGAACCAGGAGGTCACGTTTTGATTCCCAGTTAGGGCACATGCCTGGGTTGTGGGCTCAATTCCTAGTAGGAGGAGGGAGGATGGGAGGTGGATGGGGGGGGGGGCATGCAGAAGGCAGCTGATCAATGATTCTCTCTCACCATTGATGTTTCTATCTCCCTCTTACTTCCTCTCTAAAATCAATAAAAATATGTTTTTTAAAAAGAACAGGAGATAAGAAAGCATGCCTGTGGGCATATTCTTAGTCTTGCTGGGCTTTAGTGGCTGCATCCAGAACGTGAGCCAGACATTGTTACCCAGCAAGCACTCACTGCCCGAGGCACATAGAAGCCAATGTTATGGCATGGGTTTCAGAAAAGAAAAACCTCTGGTTATGAGGAAGTCGAATGGCACGGAGACAGGAGGCCACGTTCAACTCTGTCTCCCCAGTGGAGGAGTCAGAGCAAGATGTCAGGGGTTTCAGCACTGAACCTCCTGGACAGTGGCCCCTTTGCTTCCGGAAGGTTCCTGGTGCCCAGGTTCTGGTCAAGCCTTGCCTTTGGCTTGGGGGTCGGGGTGGGCAGTTAAGGGTCCACCAGTGTTACTCCTGAGTGGTATATTCAAGGTTTAAACTTTGGTTCCGGGTCTGGTCAGAAACAGGACAGAACCACTTGGAGCTGGTCCAGTGGTTACAACGTGGACGCCTACTCTATGGGTTTGTTGAAGACAAAAGGAACCCACGCAGGCGAAGCTGTCAGCGGTTGTGTCTGTTGTTGTTTGTTGACATTGTTAGTCTCCATGACTCCAGTGTGTCTCCAGGGTTGCTGCTGGCTCCCTTCCCCCTTCCTCCCTTTGTTTGTTCTCCTCCAGGGGCCAATGATGTTCTGGGGAGTATCCACCTCACTCTCGTCCCCGCCGGTTAGGTACCTTAGGCTTCCATCGAAGATACACGGCCCCCACCCCTTCACAGATGAGCTCCCGGGTTACAGGACCGTCCCGTTTGTGCCGGCCTTGCAATAAGTCGGGGCTTGAGTTTCTTTCTGATGACTTGTTCATATCGTTGGCTTAATCGTGAAAAAAGCTTAAACTTTTTCATGACACTGTTGCCTGGATCCATGGAAGAAGTGGAAAGATCGCAACCACGTAAGTTGCTGTCATCTTAACATACTCCTCCAACCAGTGGTCCCCTACCTTATGGACTTCACAGACCACCAGTGGTCACAAAACACCTGGTGGCAAACACTGCCTTCGACGAAAATGATTTTCTAACTTTAGAAAGGAATAATATTTTAATCAGTGGGAATCATGTCCGCCGACTCTGTTTGGTCCACACTAGATGACTATTTGGTTAACATTAAATAGGCTTTTTAGGAAAAAATTATTTCCTCCATCTGGAAGCCTATAGGTTGCTCCTTATAATACAACTCAACACCACACCAGGCTCAAAGCCCCGGGCGACAATTCCTCTTCCTGCTGTGTCTCAGCTCTCAGACGGAGTGTGTCTTTGGGCAAAATCTCTGGCTCTCCTTCTCCTCCAGCAGGCCCTCTTTTTTAATTACCTCTTCCCATTTCCGATCCCGGGCTTTTAAACTCTCTGCAAATAAAGATCTAGTTAAGTGAACTTGGCCAAATGGCGGCTCTGGGAAGACAGGAAACGTGTCTTGTGTTTCTCTCCCAGAGCCGAGCAGATATCTGGCAGCAGAGTGACTGTTGGAGGAAAATGTTTAAATGGTTTCTTGGAATTAGATATATGCTCCTCACACGCTGTCTGGCACATAGTAGGTGCTTAATAAACATTGTCGAGGGAATGAATGGGTTGTGGCTAACAGCGGTAAGGCTGGCCAATTGGTTAACGTATGAAGGTTATTAGCAATTGTGAGTAAAATACCAGAGGACATTGAAATGCATGGCCATCTTCCAGGCAAACTGTAAACAAAGTACCATGTTTTCCAGCTTATAAGACGACTGGGCATATAAGATGACCCCCAACTTTTGAGATTTTCCTGGGTTAAAAAGTCGTCTTATGCCCTGTCCGATTTGGCTCAGTGGATAGAGCGTCAGCCTGCAGACTCAAGGGTCCCAGATTTGATTCTGGTTGAGGGCATGTACCTTGGTTGTGGGCACATCCCCATAGCAGGTGTACAGAGGCAGCTGATCGATGTTTCTCTCTCTCATTGATGTTTCTAACTCTCTATCCTTCTTCCTTCCTCTCTGTAACAAATCAATAAAATATATTTTAAAAAAAGAAAAGTCATCTTATATGCCAGAAAATATGGTAATTTTCTCTTTCCTTGCTCTTAACAAGTCGAGAGAGATCTCTTCCTCAGCTAAGGTGGGGGTGGGGGGTGCAACCCAGGAAATGTGGGCAGCTCACCCCTGAGGCATACCTCAGGATCTAGCTTGAGCTTGTTAGTAGTTCCTGGATTTTGAATTTGCTGCATTTCTAGGTCTTGTATATTTTAAATATAGCACTTGTGCTGTTTTCTCAGTAAGAGATGGCTATTTCTGTCTTTAAAAACAAGCAAAACAAAGCAAACAAAACTCTGTATTCCTCCAAGAAACAGCTGGAAAGTGTAACCGCTTCTTTCCCTCTTGACCGAGGGTGGCTTCCAAGACTTGGATTACAGCGTCTCATCTTGGTTTCGGGTCGCATCTTGAGCCAGTTTCTACCGTTCTTGAGTTACTGCTTCTTTATTCATGATGCCTGCCCTCTGCCCTCGAGAGAGGCCATTGCCCGAAGCTACTTAAATCAAGTGCAAGCTTCAAATGTGCAACCTAATAGGGCCCGCCCCGCCAGCAGCGGGGAAACTTCTGCCCCTTTGGAGCTCAGCCGGCACCCCCAGGGACCCCAGCCTTGACCTCCCCCATCCCACGATGATGAAAGCAGCTGCCCTTTCCCGCTCGAAATGGCCGCTGCCCGCTGCCAGCCGTGCAGTTCTCGGAGTGACCAGCGGAGGAAGCAGAGATCCTCAGGGATCGGTGGTCCAAAGGGCAGAAAGAAGGTAAAGGCTGGGAGACAGGAATGACCTTGAGAGCGAGAGTTCCCTCTGAGCTGCCAAATGTGCGATCTTTCAAATACCCCGTAGATTCAAGTTAGAAGGACCCACGAGCCATTCCCCACTCCTCCGCACACTGCTCTTCACTCCCTGCTCTGGATGAGCCCAAATATTCCCATGTGCTCATCTTGGTTCCTTCCTATAAAACCAAGTCTCTCTGAGTTGCATTTGCAATGTTGTCTTCTTAAAGGCCCTGCTTTAATTTTAGTCCCATGTCCCTCGGACACATAAAGTGACGCCTTTCTTGGTTCTCTTATTGGGGTTCAGCTCTAGTTGATGGGGAGCCCTAAGATGGTGAAGGCGAGGAGGAGGCCTGTGCCTGGCAGGCCTGTGATGGAGAGGCAGGCGGGTTCCCTGTGTCCCGTGGTGAGAGCAGAAAGGAAGCTTCTAGATTCCAGGGCTGCAGATGCAAGCAGAGGCTCACCACAGTGACTGCATCTACAGAAACACAAATATAACAAGTATATTACACTCATTTATTCCTCCCATAGTTATAAGCTCTCTTCTCCGTGAAAAGATACTGCACCTGGTATTGCTCCAAGACATAAAAGTGCTAATACTGGATATTAAGCCAGCACTTCCCATAATCTTCGTAGTTTATCAGAATAGCATGGAACATCATGGCAGCAGACCAAGAGTCTGAAAGACGCAAGGCTGATGAACAAGGAGCTGAAGACACAAGGCAGAATGCAGGTTGTGAAAGTCAGGCACTACTCCTCCTACAGAGAAAGAGAGAGGGGGCTTGAGGAGGGGGAGAGAGAGAGAGAGAGAGAGAGAGAGAGAGAGAGAGAGAGAGAGAGAGAGAGAGAATGGAGAAAAGAGACCAAACATGCCCAGTGAGATGCCATGATGAGTCAGGAGCAACCTGACAGTCCTGGGAACATACAGAGAGGTAAGTAGAGGACAGCAAAGACCCTCATCTTTCGCTGTGGTCCCGTGTACACATGGCTGGCCACCAATTCCCAATGCAGCCCACTCCCCACACTGGGAAGCCACAGCCATCAATTCAGGTGACATAGCCAGCCCTCCGCAGTCCAGAAGCCTTCCTCTCGGGATAAAGACCTCCGAGGTCCTGAGAGGCCAGCCTCGTCTTCCTCACCAGGCGTGACCCCTGCTCTCTGGGCTCCAGCTGGTGGGCCTTCTGAAATCTACAAGCATCTACTTTACTCTGTCTGGAAGGTTCTCACTGCCAGGCTAACTCAGCCCTTCCGGGAGACGACTCAGCAGGCACGGGGCTGCTGAGACAGGTCCGCCAGCCTCATGGCTGAGGGGCACAAGGCCCGAGCCGGGCTCCTCCTCCATGGCCCCCGGTGGGGGGTCCAGAGGGTCTCACCTGGGAGCTCCCTTTGAGCCCATGGCCTCCTCCTCACTGGGGACTTCACAGTCCCTGTTAAGGGGCTCCACGCTTGCCTGCAAGTCAGGGCAGAGGCCAGTCCTGCTTCTGCTTGAGAACTGCTTTCGTTCAGAAGAGCTGTGAGCAGCCACTAAGTCCAAGCCCCACTTCGTACACAAGGGTAGTGTGGAGTTCTTTTGCTTTTTTTTAATATTACAGTGGTACCTCGAGATACGAGTGCCCTGACATACGAGAGTTTTGAGATACGAGCCATAGAGCGAGCAATTTTTGCTTTGAAATACGAGCAACATTTGAGATAGGAGTCATCGCGCGGATCAGCCGGCTGCACACGACCCACCAGTTTTCCGAGACTTGAGCGTCTCCTAGTTTCCCACGCATCAAGGTTACGGAACGAATTAAACTCATATCTCGAGGTACCACTGTATTGTTGTTGTTATTATTATTATTATTATTATTGATTTTAGATAGAGAAGGGAGAAAAGGCAAGAAAGAGAGAGACATAGATGTGAGAGAAAAACATGGATCGATTGTCCCTCCACATGCACCCGACCGGAGATGGAACCCACAACCTAAGTATGTGCCCTGACCTGGAATGTAACCCGCTCCAACCAGCTGAGTTCCTCACCCCCCTGCCCCGCCAGGGCCACGGTGGAGTTGTTCACGTTCTCTAGTGAGTAGGAGGATGGGTCGATGAGCTCTGAAAAATGCATGAGCCTCTGAAGCGCACGCCAGGAGTGGGAACAGGATCCGTGTCCGGGGCCTCCGGCCGCTGCCTCGCATTATTTATTGAGGGGTTTTCCTGGTTGCCTTCAGGAGTGGAGATTCATTTACCAAGAGGGCTTGGTTTACAAGCTTTCCTTTCCGTGCCGCCGCATTAATATTCAACGAGAGAAGTGTTAGATCTCACCTGCGCCGTGTGGGCGGACCGCACGCTCCCCGGTGGCTGGCTCTTTGAAGCTGCAGAGTGATTGCAAGTCTGATCCGTGGGATTTTCATGGAAATTGCCAGAATTCAAGGTTAGCATTCGGTGCTGCTTACTTTTGCATGAATATCCAGCTGCATCCAAGCACGGATATCAAACCTTATTAGCAACTGATGGAAGTTCAGTGGAGAGGGAGGTCCCTAGGGACCCGGAGCCACTTTCCATTCCGCAGGAGTTGGTGGAGGAAGCCTGTGCATGTCTGTGTTGCTAATAAAGAGGAAGAAGGCGCTCAGAAATGCATGCTCCTGGCCTGTGTGGCTCAGGCTGAGCATCGACCTCTGAACCAGGAGGTGTCAGTTTGATTCTTGGTCAGGGCACATGCCCAGGTTGCAGGCTCAATCCCCAGTGTGGGGCGTGCAGGAAGCAGCCAATGATTCTCTCTCCTCATTGATGTTTCTATCTCTATCTCTCTCACTTTCCCTTCCTCTCTGAAATCAATAAAATATATTTAAAAAATGCATTCATTGGTTCCATACGCATCCCCACGTTCCTCATACAGAATTGCTTAAGCAGTTCTCACAGGGAGACAGAGCATAAGAAAGGATCTTTTAGACTTAAAGGGACCTTTAGAAATTAACATCCTTCAATTGACTAAAATTAAGAGCTCAAACTGGAAGGGGTCACAGAACTATTTAGAGGCAGAGACAGGATTTTTTTATTATTAACTCTATTATAGCTGTCATTTTCACCCCCTTTGCCTCCCTCCACCCTGCCCTCATCCCTCCTAGGCCTTCACCATATTCGTATCTATGTCCATGGCCTTGAATATCTGCGTGTATATTCTTTGCTTGATCTCTTCCCATCTCCTCCCGCCCCCCGCCGAGATTTGTCAGTCTATTCCATGCATTCATGCCTCTAGTCCTGTTTTGTTCAGCAGTTTCTGTTGTTTAGATTCCACGTATAAGTGAGGCCAGGTGATCTTTGTCTTTCTCAGAGACAGGATTCGGACACAGCGTGCAGAACTCTCTAGTTGATGCCCTTTCCATTGTCCTAAGCTCCCACCCACCAGGTCAAACAGAGGCCCTGTTTTCAAAAGTGGGGCCCACCCCTCACTTTCCCCCTAAAGAACTGAGGCCCTACCTCCTTGTGGACCAGAAGAGGCTCAGGAGTTTGAGTCCTTACGCTGATTGAATTCGGTCTATCTCAAGTGATAGAAGGACCCACTTGGAAAGATGAACTTTGACCTGCTAAATGAGTTTCTTAGCAACAGGGGCCTTCTTTTGGGTGAGCGGTGCCTGTGCCTAGGAGGATGCTGAGCAGCATTCCTGGCTCTGTCCAGCAGAAGCTGGGAGCTAACCCCACCCCCACCTGTGACAACCCAAAATGTGTTCAGTCAGACACATCTGCCCCTGGGAGCAAAATCACCCACGGCTGAGGACCATTGATCCAGCTTCAGACAGTTCCCCCTGGTGTGAATGGCGAACGGCAGGAACCATTGTCTGGGAATAGATTCATGGGATGCACGCTCAGTATAGATTTTTCTCAATCGACTGATTCTTCTCCTGTTTTGGTATTGATTTCTTCCGAAGCTGAAATGCATTCAGACTTGTGTGTGAGTCTGAATATATTGAGAATGTTCAGGAAGCTTTGCTTTCCTGATAGGAGGGGGTCTCCTGGTCTTCGGCTAAAGAGACGCAGGTTTAATGAAGCGTTTTCCACAGAGGTGGGCCGACCATGACCCGAAAGCCACCCTTAGCGGGCACGGCAAGCTTTAAGCATCTATCACAGGTGGATATGACACCACCTGGGCAGTCTGTGCCGGTCAGGGTGGAGGTGAGGAGTTGAGATGGCACCAGTGAGTAGAGTGGTTAGGGGCAAGGGGGAAATATTAGTGGCACCAAAGGTTCCCAGAGGGCAGGGACAGGAAGGTGAGAAGTAGACCTTTATGACCAATAACAAGGCAACCATTGAAATCACGGCCAAATCATTTCTCGAGGCATAAATCATAAAACCCTCTGACTGGCATGGGGTGACAGGTGCAGCTGTGGTATGGGGGCTACAGGCTGAGGAGGCAAAGTGGAGAAATGCTTACAAAACACAGATGCCCCAGGAAGGTTGGCCACCATGGTCAGACCCTGGGACAGGGCTCTCTCGTCCCCTGTAACCTGCCTCTGCTCCCGTAGTGCCGCCCCGTGTCCTCTCTCTCCTCCTCTCTGCCACATCCCATGATTCAGTTCAGTTCCTTTTCCATTCCCTTTTCTCTATCTGTGGCGCTTTATCTCGTTTTCATCTCTCCTTGTTCTGTCTCTATGTTTCTTCCCTCTATTTCCCTGTGTGTGTGTGTGTGTGTGTGTGTGTGTGTGTGTGTGTGTTTCCATCTCTCTGATCTCTAAACTCAGAGCGGGATGGAGAGGAAAGCTGGACAGAAAAAGGAGGAGGAAGTTAAATGATAGTCAGTGTACATCCTCGCTGAGAACAGACGTGAACACCACGGTAACGGATTTCATTAGAGACAACCCTAATCGCGGGCGTTGGCTCCACCCATGTGTGTAGCCACATGGATTTACACGCAAGAGGCCTGTGCACCTGAGAGAGATGACTTCTGGGAATTCAAAGCAAAAGAGCTCCTGAGCTCCTGAGTCACTGCTGCTATCAAACAAGTGGAAGAACCCAAGAGGGTCCTGGCTACGTAGTTACAGATGTGGCGCCCCAGGGAGCATGCAGAGGGCTGACACCCCTACTTGCTCCTGGAGAAGATCCAGGAGAGCTGCTTCGAATCTAACCCTCGGGGCCTCCGGGGTAGCTGGACAAGCATCTACTCCCCCGGGGAGCAGGGAAACTGGAAGAAGGGACTCTGACTTGGCCTCAGTGGAGAAGGAAGGATGGGGGACAGGTTTATTAAAGGTACCTGGGTCCATTCAGATCCCACCCCATGTGGCGCCTCTACAAGCTCAGAGCACAGGAAGGACCCTGTGAACCACAACCACGTTGGCGCTTGTTATTGTTCAAGAGTGATCCCCTCCTTCCTGTGTTGATGAAAGCAGAGACTGTCACCCTAACCTTCAGAGAGAGGGTTCATGGGCATTGCCAGTCCACCCCAGCCAAGAAGGAAGGGCATCTGCATTAGTGTCCTGTGGCTGCCGTAACCAAGTACTGCCAACGTGGCGCCTTGAATCCTCACAGGAAATGCTCTCACTGTTCTGGAGGCCCGAAGCCCAAACCAAGGTGTCATCAGAGCTGGGCCCCCGTCCCAAAACGCTAGGAAGAACCCTTCCTTGCCCCTTGTGGTCTCTCATGGCCCTGGGCATTCCTTGGCTTGTGGCTGCATCACTCCAACCTGCCCCTCCGTCTTCACAGGGCGTCCTCCCTCCTCTCTGTGCCTCAGCTCTCCCTCTGCCTGTGTCTTATGGAGACACATGTCCTTGGATTTAGGGCCTACCTTAAATTCAGGTAGATCCTGACCTTCATTACACCTGCAAAGACTCTTTCTCCAGATTAGGTCACATTCACAGATTCTGGGCGCTATGACAGGGGCATATCTTTTGGGTGAACCCTAATCAACTCACTGAAGACAGAAACAAAAGTAAAAAAACAGTAGTTCCCAGCTCATGTTCCTGGAGGATCCCCAGCCCATAACTGCAGCTTCTGAGAAGGAGGACCTGTGATGGTGCCTTTTCACAGGCATTATCTAATCCAGTCCTCACATAACCCGACAGGATAGGTCCTGCCATTTGGTCCCATTTTGTGAATGAGGCAACTGAGCCATGGTTTATAGCAGATGAAATGCAGGCAATGTCATCCCGACCTCTACTCTTAATCACCCCCATTAGAATCATCGTTTAGTTTCTAGTGTGGGAGACAGGCGCGGGGAGAGCAGGGAAGGTAAGAGCATCAGGGCCCACATCCAGGTTGTCACCTCTGTTTTCCATGACGCGTCTCTCTTTTCTTGGAGCAGCGGTCGGCAAACTCATTAGTCCACAGAGCCAACTATCAACAGGACAACGATTGAAATTTCTTCTGAGAACCAAATTTTGTAAACTTAAACTCTTCTAACGCCACTTCTTCAACATAGACTCGCCCGGGCCGTGGTATTTTGTGGACGAGCCACCCTCAAGGGGCCAATGAGACGCATGTGGCTCACGAGCCGTAGTTTTCTGACCACTGTCCTGGAGTCATATGCGCATCGATTGTCTCTATCTAGAGGCGTCTGAAGAACATGCAAGGTGGATGGATGATTAGAGAACCCCATTTCCCAAGTGGTCCTTAGACTAGCACAGGGGGTGGGATTTGAATGGACCCAGGTACCTTCAATAAACAAAGCTGTCCACCGCTTACATGGGTGTGCTTGCTGCTGCCTAGGCGCATGCGTGATGAAGAGAGCTCATTTGCAGCGTTCACACGGTTGATAGGGCTACTTTGGGTGCCACTCAGAAAGCACACACACTGTCGAAAGAGCTAATAGAGCATCAGACACCATCGTAAAGCTTTGCCTGAGAAGCCGGGTCACCAGAGAGAGTGGGTATTGAGCGGGGCCTGGCAGATCTACACAGCAGACATGGATCGCCCATGTACAGCAGTACCTCGAGATACGAGTTTAATTCGTTCTGTAACCCTGAGGCGTGGGAAACTATGAGACGCTCGAGTCGCAGTAAACTGGTGGGTCGTGTGCAGCCGGCCAGCCGATCCTCGCGATGACTCCTATCTCAAATGTTACTCGTGTTTCAAAGCAAAAACCGCTCGCTCGACAGCTCGTATCTCAAAAAAAATCTCGTATGTTAGGGCACTCGTATCTCGAGGTACCACTGTATAGAGATGCGGCGCTGAGCTAACATCATTATTCATGATTCTCAGTCCTCCCCATCTTTCCCAGCTGCCCTGACCCTCTTGATCCCCTGGAGACAGCAGGCAGCTATGGTGGGCTCTGTCCTTTGATTCCACACACATTTTTCCAGGTCATCTAGGACCTGTGCCTCCTGCCATCCAGCTGGGACCCAGATGGGATTGCTTTTGAGGGACTTAATCCATCCCTCACTTCATGGGGAGCTGCTGGGTAGAAAAACTCATTCCTGGATCTGTGACAACACCTCACTAGCATGTCACGTGTTCCAGCATCACTGGGCCTCAGGAAGAGCAAGCGTGCTCTTGGCCTACATTTTAAAATAACCCTGGAGGCCAGTGAGCTCCACATGTCAGGTATTTCTTAACAATACCAAGAAACAGTAGTCATGCCGGAACCGGTGTGGCTCAGTGGATAGAGCGTCAGCCTGCAAACTGAAAGGTTCCAGGTTTGATTCCGGTCAAGGGCATGTACCTTGGTTGTGGGCACATCCCCAGTAGGGGACGTGCAGGAGGCGGCTGATCGATGTCTCTTTCTCATGGATGTTTCTAACTTTCTATCCCTCTCCCTTACTCTCTGTGAAAAATCAATAAAATTTATAAAATAAAATAAAAAACAATAGTCATGTTAATAAGAGGACAAATTAACATAATTTGCTTATCAGGCTCTTAGGAATAAAGACAGTCACTTCTAGGAAACTGGATATTTAAAAACCCACAAATTTCAAAATGTGGTCCATTAGAGTTGACTCATATGTAAAATATTCTTCCCGCTACAAAGAACTTCTCCAGTTTATGTCATTTCTTAATGACAGCTGTTCGGTATTTCATGATATCTGTTTGCAAATGACTAACCCCCACTAGGAGAGAGTGAATAACACATCCACCGCCGGAAATAAAGATAAATCATGTTCCATGTTATCATAAAAGGCCTTCGGGGCGGGGGGTGTCATTGTTTTTCATTAAACACCCCCTTTTTCAGGAACAAGACTAATACCCATCACCAGATACACCTGGACCCTTGACCTTACCCTCCGTCGGGACAGACCTCATGCCTCCTTGCTTCCGAGCCTGAATCCCGACCCACCAGGTTCCAAACCCCTTCCCACGGGAAGGCCACGTTATGCCAGTCTTCCTCCAAGAGTCCCGTGCCAGTCTATCCTCAGGCCCTTCTAAGCGGCTTTCCCTGGGTCCCGTTCACCATCCGAGGCCCACACTGAATGAGCGCTCCTTGGATTTCTCGGAGCCAAATCTAAAGGGTTACAAGGCCATTTCGCCAAAAGCGATCAGAGAAACCCAGTAGCTTGAAGGTGACACAGTCCGTGGAACCGCCGGGACCAGATCCGGCACCCCGTTTTGTCTTTTCTCTGTCACCCTCGGAGCCCCTTGCTCCCCAGAATGCTTCCCATCACACCTGGTGGACACGTCTGCCTCAGCTGTCCTTTTCCTTTTTCTCTTTACTTACATGGCATCATTATTTTGGATGTAGTTTCTCTTCCCGTGGTGGGCTTCGGAAGGACATGGTGACCTCATGTGTCCGGTTATAGCAGTGGCTCTCAACCTTCCTAATGCCACGACCCTTTAAGACAGCTCCTCATGGGGTGGTGACCCCCAACCATAAAATTATTTCCGTGGCTATTTCATCACTGTCATCTTGCTACTGTCATGAACCGTCATGTAAATATCTGATAGGCAGGATGTATTTTCGTTGTTACAAACTGAACATAATTAAAGCATAGGGACGAATCACAAAAACAGTATGTAAGTGTATATTGTGAAATATTTATTTCTAATTACAAATAAATGAAGTTTTGTCTTGAATCGTGGTGTAGCATGGGCAACAGTCTTCCTAGGACAACAGTAAACGACATGGCTACACTTTGCGACACCGAGGAGCGGCGTGTTGGTTCCTAAGACCATGGGAAATAGGTGTTTTCCAATAGTCTTAGGCGACCCCTGTGAAAGGGTCGTTCGACCCCCAAAGGGATTGTGACCCACAGGTTGAGAACCGCTGGGTGAAAGGGTGACACTGAAGGGTTTCTGTACCAGAGAGGCCAGCACCTTAGAGGAGAGGATGGTGTCTTTGCTGTGAGCTCTGGCGAGGGGTCTCCACAGCCTCACGGGGTGCAGGGCTCCCCTCTGAGCCCTGGGGGGCCCTGGGCACCCACGGGCCACCGGAGCCACCAACTAACTCTCGGCGTCTCTTTGCAGGTGACCTCATCCACTTGCCTCCGTACCTTCGCATGGACTTCTTGCTGAACCGCAGCGCGGCGGGCACCAGCAGGGACCTGAGCCTGGGGCAGGCGTGCTTGGAGCCGCAGAAAAGCCGGACCCTGAAGCGCCCCACGGTCCTGGAGCCCATCCCCATGGAGGCGCCCGCGGCCACGTCCTCCGCCCGCGAGGGACAGCAGTGGCCGCAGGGGGCCGCGGCCACATTACCTCAGCGCGAAGGGGCCGCCGAGCTGGGCCAGGCGGCCAAAATGAGCAGCTCACAGGAGTCGCTGCTCGACTCGCGGGGCCACCTGAAGGGCAGCAATCCGTACGCCAAGTCGTACACGCTGGTATAACACACGGCCTGGCCGGACCGCGGGTGTAAATACGGTTTAAAAAACAAAAAAAAGACAAGACACAAAAAAAACACACACAAAAACTCAATCAAAGCTACCTTTTTTTTACGGAATCCCAATATTTATAATGAAAGAAAATTGCCAAAATATATTAAAAAAAAAAAACACACAACACAGAGAAACGACTGCGACCACAGACAGTGCAAAAAGACTCTCCTGCTTTTTTCCGGTCTGAGTGTGAGCTCCATCCCGCCTGGGCATCTGAATTTTTTGGGAAAGAAGTCCAGTTTTATGATCTCCACAGGCTCTTACTGCATTTTTACTGATTTTCTACACGTGCATGGGGGGGACTCCTGAAACCTGCCGACCGGAAGTTCTGATCACACACACACACGACGGGAGAAAGAAAACAGGAAAGGCGATTCCGCTCTCTGTGGATGTGCGAGGAACGCTGGCACGCGCGTGCGAGGGGGCAGGGGGAGGCAGAGTCCATGGTTTGCACACCGTCCGTTCCCGTTAGAAACCGGGGCCTCGGCCTGACCTTCTCCTGTAGCTCCTGAGGATGAGCGCCGTCCGTGAAGGGGGAGGGAGGGGGTCAATCTGGTTTTCTTTTCTTTTCTTTTTTTTTTTCGTTTGTTTTTTTTTTTCATTTCCAGAGACACTCTTGGCATTTTGTCTAAGCAAAATAAAGAAGAAAAGGTTGTCTGCCTTCATTTCCATGTCTGCTTCCCTGGTCTCCTCCTGATGGCTGGGTCCTCCTCCTTCCCGATGCCGCTGCTGTTGGCGAGTTCCAGAGCTGAGACCCAGAACCCGAGACACCACCAGCCAGGTGGCCTGCGCCCGCCTCCTCCATGGGAATGTCTGGGGACAGCTGGTCTCGGGCTCCGCGCACGCGGGGCTGTCCTGAGTCTCCCAGATGTGGTGCTCCCCGCCCTCCTCCCCCCTGCCTTCCAGTGGGGCCAGAGGGCAGCAGAGATGGCCCGAGAGCCACACCCAGCCCACTGCTGTGTTTATAAATAAAGTTTTATTGGCACACAGCCACACGCACCAGTCGCATTGTGTCTGTTTCATGCCACGGGGACGCGGTGAGGTGTTGGTTACGGCAGAGATGGGCTGATGTTAGCATCTGGCCCAGGTCAGAGAGGTTCCCCCCCTGCCCCCCGCTGCTCCATGTTGAGCCCCATTTGCTGGCGAAGGAGGGGGAGGACCAGGAGGAGGCTTTTTTGTGTTTGTCGTCCCAGTGCCCTGTGGCTGGTACCTAAGTCTGCAGGAGACCCTCTGCCATGGCCTGACTCACCCGCCTGCAGCCAGAGGCAGAACCGGCAGGAGGAAGCGATGACCCTCGGAGATGGAAAGCTTCTCTTCCCTTCCTCTCAGTTTGCACTGTTCTCCCCGGGGCTCGTTCTGCCAGGAGCTTCCTCCTAACCAGCCTGAGCCGCCTTCTGCCTCGGCGCCCCTGCCCGGTGTGCCCTGGCGGGTGTGTGATCCTCCCACACATCCATCCCTCCCGACGCTCTGCCCCGAACGGGGAAGGTTCCCGGGGCTCCCCGCCAGAGGTTTGGCCACAAACAAAAAGCGTGATCAGACGAGTGCCCCACTGCTTGATCACCCCAGAAGGCTGCCTGGTCGCCCCCTTCCTCTCCATCACCATCCTGGGCTCCCTCCCCTTCAGCACAGGCTGGTGCAGGTATCACCATCCGGTAACGCATTCGGAGTTTCTTCCTCCCTCCCTCCCTCTCTCCTTCCTTTCCTATCTGCTTCCCTCCCTCCTTCCTTCCTTCCCTCCCTTCCTCCCTCCTTCCTTCCTTCCTTCCTTCCCTCTCCTCCCCTCCTTCCTTCCTTCCTTCCTTCCTTCCTTCCTTCCTTCCTTCCTATCTTCCTTCCTATTTTCCTTCCTTTCTTCCTTCCTATCTTCCTTCCTCCCCTCCTTCCTTCCTATCTTCCTTCCTATCTTCCTTCCTCCCCTCCTTCCTTCCTATCTTCCTTCTTCCCTCCTTCCTTCCTTTCTTCCTTCGCTCCTATCTTCCTTCCTTCCTTCCTATCTTCCGTCCTTCCTTCCTTCCTTTCTTCCCTCTTTTCTTCCTTCCTTCCTTCCTTCCCTCCTTCCTTCCTTCCTCCCCTCTCCTC
This sequence comes from Lasiurus borealis, assembly GCA_004026805.1. Taxonomy (NCBI): domain Eukaryota; kingdom Metazoa; phylum Chordata; class Mammalia; order Chiroptera; family Vespertilionidae; genus Lasiurus; species Lasiurus borealis. The sequence continues at coordinate 91,882 of PVJN01001173.1, read as the reverse complement.
CCCTCCTTCCTGTGCCATGTATTTTCCAGGAGGCCCATTGGCCTATTTCAATGCAGCGACCCTGGGTGCCTTGTTGAGGGGCAGGGGACCACGCGGAGACTGCCCCTGGTACTCACACTGGGTGACCCCATAGCTGCGTGGGTTTGTTTTGTTCCGCGTGTTGTTGTTTTGTTCCACAGCTTCAGAATTTAACCCCCGGTGACCGCTGATGATCTGCACCCTCACAGACTGCTTTTTTAGGCAAAGGAATTGAAATGCTACTTTCTGGGGAAAGTTAAGAGCTCTTTCTTCTATCTAAACCTTCTCTATTCCCCCAACTGAGAAGTTTACCCTTTTTAAAATTTTTCTCTCAAGCTGTGCAGAAATAAAAAATTCTCCATCGTGTCTGCTTCTGAAATGGATTGTTTTCAAGAATTCTGCCTTGAAAATGCCCGTTAAGAGGGATTTGACGTGTAAGCATTATCCAAAATCCCGCCTCTCTCCCCCTGTTCCTGCCACTGTGTGTGTGTGGGGGGGGGTCTGTGGAATGAAGGGGCGCTGGGAGTCTAAAAGACCGGCATTGAGAGGAACAGAGTCAGTTTTCCTCTGGACCCGCCTGTAGCTCATCTGATCCATAGTGTCGCGGAGAGGGCATCGTGTTAGCCTCAGGTCTAAGCCACATGGCTGTGTCAGCATGTGGAACTCCGATACCTTCTCTCTCTCCTGTCCAGTAACTTAGAGTCCGCAGACAATAGCTACTGGGTCCATGGACGGGGTTCCTCCAGGCATGGAGGCGGCTGGCAGTTTGAACAATGCCCACCTTCTGAAACGGGCAAGGTCTGAACACGTGGCTGGTGAGCCATCAGCTCTGCCTGCCATCAGCTCCCAGCCCACCCGCACCCATGTCTGCCATGACCACCCACGGAGAAGAGAAAGGGAAGGGGCGATGGGCAAAGAGGGAAGTGGACGACATAAAGTGGCCACAGGCTAGACGGGATGCGTGCCAACCTGTTGTCTTTGCACCCTTGCTGCCAGTCCTGATACTCTCTTAAGACAGAAAACACACCTTTGCTTAAACTGCCCTTCAGAGATAGGGTGGGGGCTGCCCTGGCTGGTTTGGCTCAGTGGATGGAGCATCAGCCTGCACACTGAAGAGTCTTGGGTTTGATTCTTGTTAAGGGCACATCTCCCAATAGGGGTTGTGCAGGAGGTGGCTGATCCATGTTTCTCTCTCATCGATGTTTCTGGCTCTCTGTTCCTCTCTCTTCCTCCCTGTGAAAAATCAATAAAATCTATTAAAAATATAGAGAGAGAGCGGGGCAAAGTTGGGTTTACAGTGGTGAGTACAGGCAACACAGTTTATCCTTGTATTCTTATTCATTAAGCGTCGTGTTATTTTCCCTATGAACAACTGTACGCCTACTTTTGGCCCGCCCTGCAAGCAGCAGGCCACCGCTCAGCTAAGGCCCCTCTGACTGCAGCCTTGGTGCCCCAGGCGCCAAGAGCTTCATGAGATGGTTAAGGAGCTGGCTGAGGCCTTCCGGAGAAGGGGTGACTCTAAATCCATGTCCCGCTGTGAAGAGTGTAGACAGCTGTAGGCCCGGATGAGGACTGGGGGTCCAAGGACTGGGTTCCTGCTAGGCCGTCCATGCAGACCGGTTTCCAGGGAGCCGAACCTTTCCTCCAGAGCCTGTGTGAACGCTGCTCAGAATGTGGCCCAGAAGGTACCGTGCGCTCGCTGAAGGACGCTGGGAAGACTCAGTGTCAAGAATTTCATTCCCAGGGGTTCTGATCCCCTGTTACTTCCCTTGGGCCCCAAACGGACCTGTCAAACACACGATCTGAGACTGGAGGGAAGGAAAGGTCTCTGCAGCTCTGAGAAACTACGTACAGTGGTACCTGGAGATACGAGTCTAATTTGTTCTGTCACCTTGAGGCGTGGGAAACTAGGAGACACTCAAGTCGCCGTAAACGGGTGGGTCGTGTGCAGCCGGCCGATCCATGCGATGACTCCTATCTCAACTGTTGCTCATATTTCAAAGCAAAAATCGCTCGCTCGACGGCTCGTATCTCAAAAATCTCGTGTGTTAGGGCACTTGTATCTCGAGGTGCCACTGTAGTTGCCATCCGAACAAGCGCTTTCATCAAGGAGTCCTCAGGCCTGGGTGGGACCGTGTCTGTTTTTTCTCATGTTTGTTTGAGGAGGAGATGGGTGATGGTAAGGCTCCTGAGTGATGAGGAAACTCTGGGCCAGAGGGGCCCGAGGGAGGAAAGAGTTAGGTTGTAAGAAAGGACAGGATCCTGGTGAGTGGGCACTAAAGACTGGAGAGATGTCAGGATTCCTCGGGTCGCTCTGGTGTCATCCAGCATGGGCGTGGGGACCGTTGAGAGAACAGTCTTCCTGGGTCTTTCACGTTCGTGTCCATCTTCAGATTCTGTTCTGCCCTCTCTCCTCAAGGATGTTTCCCCGACGAATAGCTGGGCACATGGAGGTCTGTGTCCCCGGTGGGCACAGGCAGGCTTGACTGCTGACCAAAATAATAAAAACAAGGTCTCCTTCTGAAGCCACGGTCGGCAGGGTTGCCAGCGGCCCCTCTCTCGATGTTTGGGGGTTTACTTGGCATCAGACAGGGGCGTTTCCAACCTCCTCCTCCCCATCTGGCTGGGTGGTCTCGGGCAGGCTCCTCCACCTCCAGGATCTTCACTCCCACTTGGGTCTCCGTGAAGCCTCCCGGACACACTGTTTCATGCCACGTTCTGCTCCCCCTGGCATCCCACTCCCCTGTGTCTTCTCCAGCTTCCTGTCCACACCCTTACGATCTCTGATTTCTTCTAGAACTAACTTCTTTAGAGAGTGTTCTCTTAGTTCTGATCCTCTGTCTGCTGCCACCACAACGTCAGCTCCCTGAGGACAGGTTCTTTGTTTTGTTCACTTGTGTCCCCAGTTCTTGGAACAAACAGTGCCTGGTCCATAGTAGGCATTTTATAAATACAGTGGTACCTCGAGATACGAGTGCCCTAACATACGAGATTTTTGAGATACGAGCCGTTGAGCGAGCGATTTTTGCTTTGAAATACGAGCGACATTTGAGATAGGAGTCATCTCGCGGATCGGCCGGCTGCACACGACCCACTAGTTTACTTCGACTAGAGCGTCTCATAGTTTCCCACGCCTCAAGGTTACAGAACGAATTAAACTCGTATCTCGAGGTACCACTGTATTTGTTGAATTGGAAAAATTTGGGGGGGGGGAGCTTTCTATGCTCAGGGTTCCTCAGCTGTGACACAAACCCACTGTGTGCACTGTGCCACTGGGGTGGTCTGCATCACCCTGTAGCTTTGGGAGCTGATTGCTGGGCAGTGAGTAATGACGTGGTTAGTCCCCGACTCAAGCGTCTCTGTCTTCCGCCAGCATCCCCGGAACCACGGCAGGCGGACTTGGGAGCCCCCACATCTGGCAAGGACTGAGCCCCTCTCCGGTGCTTGACAATAGCCAGTGAGACATGGGCAGCACCGGCCCCGCTCTCCACTCTCCCCGGGACCGCCTGCAGCTTGGAGTTCTGGGTGAGAGCCACTCACTCACAGTTTCTGCCGTTTAGCGGGAATGTGGTTTCTCTTTTTTCCTCTTCCCGGTCTTTCACGTTCAGAAAGAAAAGACTTGGAAGAAGGAGCTCTGAGCGCAGGGCAAGGGCTGCCTACTTCATCTCCCAAGAAACGCTTGGCAAGGAACAAAAGCTCTTTGTGCCCCAGAAACTTCAAACCGACCACGGGAAGAAAGGGCCATGTTTGTATGCCTGGCCTTGTGCCTCCTGAGAAGGCTGTGTTCTGCCTCACAGAGATAACCTTTCTGCGCAGAGAACAATGACTGGGACCTACATTCATGTGATGTGTGTGTCGGGAGGAAGGTGCTCAGACGTGTCCTTGGGGACAGCAGAGGCTAGAGCTAGACCACGACCACCTCGCTGGTTACCATGTCCACCTGAGCACCCCGCTCAGCGGAATGACAGCATTTCCAACATGTGGGCACGTTCTCAAAGAGTTAATTCAATAATGGTCTCAGTCTTTCACTCTCCGAGGTTCCCCCTAAGGGCTGAGTGACTCACTGAATAGCAGGGACCTCCTCTTCCCACGCTATGCAGAAATATTTTAGCCATCGATTAAACCACCGCATCCTGGTTCTAGACAGGGGATCTTAAGTGTCTTCTAAACAGCAGCATCTGAGATGGGGTGATGGTAGTCTGGGGGTGCGGGTGCAACCTCTCACCCCCAGGAACTTTGAAAACGAGAACTCTTGCCCTGAGTGAGAGCACAATCTTTCCTGCAATCCCCGTGCCCCTACTGGGTGACACACAAGTCAAACGGGTCCCACGTACCATGTCAACAGCCCACCCACCAGCATTTATTTCTCATCCAAGGTGGGGACTGCCCTGCCATTGCCCAGGAATGTGACCCGATGCCAGGCCCAAGAGACACCCTTCGCACAGGCATGGCAAAGCACCAGCCAGGTGAAGATACATAAGTTAGGACTGACTTCATCTCAATGTGGTCTTAGCCCAACACTCTACCGGTTGGCCACGCGATAGGATATGTCCCTGTCCCACTGAAACTTCCACTGATCTTCTCTGAACATTCCTTCACGGTCTTCAGCACAGTGGATCTTAGAGAAAGACATTCAGCCCCCTCATGGGGCAAAAGTGACTCCTCAACATCGAGGAGCTGATGCTTCCGCTAAGAGCAGGGAGAGTTTCTTGTGTCAAATCAAGAAGAATGGAGATGCTTCCAATAAAGGTCATCAGAGCATGTGGCTAGGAGCATCCACATGTCTACGGAGCTTCCCTCCAGTGTCCATCTTTGTCAGAGGCTGTTCTCAAGATGTGTTGGCCTGTTTGCTGCCTCATGTGCCCGTTATGCCAGCTATGAGAAGTTTTGTTTGTTTAATGATGTGGGATGATAAGAGGATTTGAGGTTGGCCAGGTAAATGATGCCATAGCAAGAACACCATACTGAGAGGCACAGCTCTAGCACCAGCAACTTCCAGAATTCACCATGAAATGCTTGGCCATATGGTTTGGACATTGGCAAACAAGCCTGATTGGTCGGTCCCGAAGATCCCTAAGTCCCTCCACCCTCAACAACGAGACTGTCCTTCTCAGTGTGATATCGATCTCATTGGGTAAGTACTTGAGCTCCTTGGAAATGTATGAGAGGTAGATTACATTTTACTCATTTTATTCTTTATTTCTATACCCCGCACAGGCACCAGCCAAAACTGGTCAATGTTTTTGAGTGACGTTCATGAAGTGAATGTCAGTGTGTGCAAATTGCTAAGCCACATGGATGTGTTCAGCATCAGTGTTCAGATGTTTTGTAGAATGTAAAAAAAAGATGCTCTAAATATCCATGAGCCCAGGCTGTACGACAGATTTTAACCTTTTTAATAAACTCCTAAATTTAACTAATTATTGTGTGTTTGCTCTTTATCCTGGGAGGAGGGGATTATAACCTGATTATTTAAAGGTTGCAGGTGATTCATCACGTGTTGCATAAAATCTCACATTTTGGTGTTGAAAAGATTGACCTTCCCTCGGGCCCTTCTAAATAAAAACTTCTCTTTAGGTAGGCCCTCGCCAAACATCATATTTAGCAGATTCCTAAGTGTGTGCTGGTAACCCTTGTGTAATAGTCAGCAGTTGTTGTTGCCATCGTTGGGACAAAGGCTGGCATTTCATCCTGGATGGGTGCAGCCCTGTCACTGGCAGTCACCCACCAGCACTCCTGCCATGCCACACAGGTCAGCAGGTACTTCTCACTTCTCATCTTGGAAATGTAAGCCAGTGTTCTGCAGTTGGCTCCTGTGAGACCAGACTTCTGATGCTAACCCAGGTCTACAGGGGTGAGGCTAAACCCTCAGGACCCCCTCCACACCCCCATCTCATCTTCTCTCCACCAAAAACCAAGGGACCTCAAAAGGTGTGTTTTCCTGTTTCTACGTCACCCCCAGACTCATCTGTGCTGCACCCTTCCTTACTCCTGCCCTTCTGGGGCAGTAGGAAAAGTGTTCCCCTCCTACTCACAGTTCATCTCTCCATCTGTATTCTAGATCTCAACCTTTCCCATCTTTAAAAAACCTTCACTCTCCTTTCCAATCTTATTCTCTACTGAAGAAGCCAATGCAAGAAAATTCATACACTGGAAGAGTCCCCCAGCCCAGCTTTCCCCAGGGGTAGGAGGCAACCTGGTGATCAGGGGAAGGCGGCACACCATCACACCTCTGCTGCTGCCACTGCCGGCAGCACAAGCCTCGGCCAGCCCTGCTTACCTGAGCCTCGGGTGGCCCTGGGCAGCCGCCACCCAAGGCTTGCCTGCACCTAGGGCCAGGCCTGGGTAACTGGGGGGCTGAGGGGACTGGAGGACTCTGGAGGCAGGTGCTGAGGGAACTGGGTGCTGCCATTTTGTGGCTGTGGGCACCACCAACTTTGAGGGCAGGGCAGTCAATTAGCATATTCCCTCCTTATTGGCTGTTGGCACTGCCATCTTTGCAATGGTATGAGGGTCAATTAGCATATTCCCTCTTTATTAGATAGGATACCACACTAGTCTTCTCACATGCAATTCTCATTGAGCCGTTTATTGCTTAATTTCTTTTAGTGATTATTTTATTGCCTTAAGTTAAAAATCCAAACTCTTCAATAAGCCATATAAGACCACCCATGATCGATCTCTTGTCTAATCTACTCTGTCTACCCTTGACTACTCTTTTATCTCTCTCTAACATTCCTTTATCCTCCACCTCTCTTTTTTCTTCTCTCTCACTTTCTCTCATACACACACACACAGTTTCTGCTAGCCTTCAGTATGCATACTGGCTCTCTCATCCATGTGACTTTGCACTTTGCACACACTCATTTCTCTACCTGGAACATCATACCTCCTAACACACTATCTAAGTAATCCTCACCCATCTTTCTGAACTCAGATGGCATAATTGTCCCTTCTCCCTTCACACACCCTTAATTAAATGTGGGAAACACACTTAGGCTCAGTGACTGGGCTTACCTGCCTCTGCCTCTGATGTGGCACATACCACTCTGAATTGTAAAGGTTTGTCTAGGGTCAGCCTCTCCGCTGAGCCTTGAGCTGCATGAGCCCGGGGACTAGGTCTTCTCAGACACTGTCTTCACTTCACCTCAATCTTCTTGGATCCCTTTTATTCATACTCCCTGTATTCATGCCCCAGCTTTAAGTGTCTATACATGTGAGTCTTCAGAGGAATTTCCCCAGGTTGCCAGAACCACTTTATCCTCAAGAGAAGAGAGCAAGAGGGACCCTCAGTATATATCCTCTGGGTCTTAGCTAGGGACTGGCTGGTACCGGAGCATGAAATCCAAGTTCCTTTGCCCAAAAGCAGGACAACTATTCTCTTGAGGAGTAATTTTATCCTTCACTTCTCTCCATGAGACAAGTCTGAGCCCAGGACTTTGCCTGAAGCTGTATCTTATTTTACATCTTTCTTCCTCTTCTCTGGCCTAAAAAGGGTAGCAACTGTGATCTGGATTTACACCCATCATTCTGCCTTTCCTGCCCCTGTGCTGAGGCCCACCAGCATCTGAGAGCTAATGGCATGACACATGTATCAACATGAGGTCATATATAACAAAATATCTAGGACTAATGGGCCCACTGTGGCAAAGAAACTGTGACAGATGGGATCCACTGGTCCTGAGACATCCAGAAGCTCCCGGAGAGATTGATGATGCATCCTGAAGAGGTAGCTAAGATGCTGGGTTAGAGGTGATACCCTTAAAGAGCAGGGTATTGTGCTTCAGGATAGAACATATCCAACTTAAAGGCATAGCTGCTGTCCAGTCATTGCGGGTCCATTCCAATAGCAGATCGGCAAGCAAATACTGGTGTTCCAATCCTGGTGGGAATAATTGACCTTGACCACCATGAGGAAGTAGGTTTGCCCCTTTAGGAGTGCAGAAACATGCGTGTCACTTCCTGGGGTATCTCTTGATGCCCCCGTGTCCATGTTCATCTGTGCCTGGGCAGTGACAGCAACCATGACCTTGAATGGGCATAGTCACAAGGGCCTCCATCCTCTCAGGGATGACTTTGCCACTGCAAGCCACCTAGACCAGCAGAAGTTCTCGATAGCAGGGAAGGGACTCTAATCTTACTAAGATTTATTTGGGGAGACAGTTACTGAATAATACTATCAGTGCTTCTCCATGGATAGCTCCAGTCAGCCCTGGCCAGAAGTAACAGAGAAAGGATGAGAGAGAATAAATGGTCCTAAAATGCAAACTGCTCCATTGCACTCTGACGGGACATGAGCCAGCCCTCTACAGCTGCCAGTGAGTCCGGGGGAAGGCCAGTGGGAGTCCCATAGGGGCCCACGGGTATTATGGCCAATAGCCAGCAAGGTGCAGGCTTGCTCTGGGCATAACCTTCCCACCCAGATCCCTGCACGGATGAAGAATCAGCAAAGGACGTTTCATCCAGATCGACAGGCTTGGGAAGAAGGCAAACAGTCGGGGCTTTGAAGCCAAGGAGGAGAAGTCTTTGGGTTTTTTTTTCAGCAGGGTTGCACTCAGCCAGGAAGCATCCAATTTTAGCCCGATCTTTGATGACAAAATCCTTTCCAGGCGCATAACCTAATTAGGATTGACATTTGGACTAGCAGTGAGGGCTTTCAAAGGTAGGAGAGGAGGTATTTATAGGTCTCGCAATGCATGTGGAACCTGTAGCAGCATTTCCAGAGATCCGAGTGTGGCTTTCTTGTCAGGCTCCTTGGTGACACCTAACATTGTGCTGATTCATCCCCCTGACTCCCCACTCCCCGCTAAGAGGAGCCCACTGTTTCTAGCACCTGGGGCAAGCGATTGTTGACTTGAGCTGAGCACCATATCTCAAAGGGAGCCCCCCAAAAAGATAGCATTTCTCACAAAGTGAATAGGACCTAGTGTTTGGACCAAAAATAATAAATATGGGAGAATGTGCTGCCTTAGAACCTGCCTCGTTCTGCAGATGAAAATCGCTCTGCCACCCTGAACACATACCACACCCTGGTTTTGACCATGCTTGTTTTTCTTAATTCACTCCAAAGACTTTCGCACTGACTTGCCCCTGCTCACTCGCCCTGCAGGATGTTTAAGACAAGGTGGTTAAGAGTATGTGATCGACAGTCAGAATACTGGTTTTGGGTCTAGGCTCTTTTGTGGGTAAGCTTGGAACCCCTGGCCCATGCCCTAGTTTCCTTATTTGCAAAGCAGGGCAAAAAATAGTAGTTCCTTTGAAGGTTAGTGTGAGTAGGAAATGAGTTAATGTATCTAAAAGCTTAGAACAGCCTCTGGAAAGTCATACGTTCTCAATAAATGGCAACAGTGGTGATTATCTCTTCCTCTAGACCACTTATTAATGTCGCTAGTGGCCCAGTGCATGAAATTCATGCACATTAAAAGGGGATTGATTAGAGGAAATAATTTAATACTGCTATTGGGCCTTTCTCTATAATAGAAGTATCAGAGATGAAAGAAAATTAGTAAAATGTATATGAAAATCTTCCTCCTACCAGAGTCTGGGGCGCACACCACAGGACCCAGAGTCAAGTCCCCGCCCACCCCCATGTGCCTCAAAATCAAGTGAGACCCAGCTGGCCCCCTCCCCCATTGGGCTAGATCCAGACCTGGCCAGTCCCACCCTTGTCAAGCACTGCTGGGCAGGGGACATAGCCTCAGGTCCTCTGGCCCAGTGCCAGGATGGGAGGGGTGGCCTGAGGTTCCCCAGCCCAAACCGGGGCAGGGGGGCATGCCTTGAGGTCCCCCATCAAGCCCCGCCAGGTGGGGACACAGCCTAAGATCCCCTGTCAAGCCCCACTGGGTGGGGAGCATGACCTGAGGTCGCCCATTAAGCCTTGCCAGGCAAGAGGCAGCATAACCTCAGCTCCCCCGCCCCACAGCACCAGGAGGGGGGCTCAGCCTCGGGTCCCCCATCAAACCCCGCTGGGCAACGGGAATGGCCTGAGTTCCCCTGAGCCAGCATTGGGGTGCACCTTGAGGTCCACCATTAAGCCCTGCTGGGTGGGGAGCACTGCCTGAAGTCCCCTGTCAAGCTCTATTAGGCACCAGTGCAGGTGGCAAGCCCTGTCAGCTGGTGGCATGGCTGAGGTCCCCTGGCCTGATGCCAAGGTGGGAGGCACTGCCTGAGGTCCCCTAGACCAGCACCAGGACGAGAAGCACACCTTGAAGTCCCCCAACCAGCCCTGCAGAGCGGTGGGCGTGGCCTCAGGTCCCCCGACCAGGTGCTGGGGCAGGGATCATGGCCTAAAGTCCCCCCAACCTGGCCCCAGGGCAGGGGCAAGCCTGAGGTCTCCATCAAGCCCTGCCAGGTGTGGGGAATGGCCTGAGGTCCCCTAGTTTGGTGTCAAGGCAGAAGGCATGGTCTGAGGTCCTCTATCAAGCCCAGTCAGGCAGAGGGGCAGAGCCTCAGGTGCCCTGGCTCAGTGCTGAGTACCCCATCAAGCCCCGACAGGCTGGGGAGTGTGGACTGAGGTCCCCCAGCCTGGTGCTGGGATGGGGAGCACAGCCCAAGTTCCCCTGACCCAGCACTAGGGGTGCACCTTGAGGTTCCCTGTTAAGCCCAACCAGGCAGGTGGGCACGCCCTCAGGACCCCTGGCCTTGTGCTGGGGCAGGGAGTGAGGTCTGAGGTCCCCTGGCCTGGTGCTCTGTCAAGCCCCACCTGGTGGAGGGCACAGCCTGAGGTCCCCCAGTCTGGCACTGGGGCAGGGGGAGCAGCCTGAGGTCCCCCAGTCTGGTGCTGGGGTAGGGGGATGAGGACTGAGATCCCCTCTCAAATCCTACTGGGGAGAGGAGGGCGTAGCCTCAGGTCCCTGCTGATTGCTCGTTAAGGCTCCTTAATGGGAACTTGGCTTCAGCTGTGGATGCAGCCATCTTTGTGAGGGAGTGGTGGTCAATTAGCATCTTCCCTCTTAATTAGCTAGGATAGGTGCTGGTAACACCTGTCCACTGACGATTCCCAGCAAGCGTCCCTCTCATACTGTCTATGAGTGATCAGTATGCAGGACCTTACGCCAACATATGAAAACATAACAGCCCAGATATTGAAACAGGCGTGGTGGACTGAAAGGGACGCTTGCTGGGAATCATCAGTGGACAGGTGTTACCAGCACCTATCCTAGCTAATTAAGAGGGAAGATGCTAATTGACCATCACTCCCTCACAAAGATGGCTGCACCCACAGCTGAAGCCAAGTTCCCATTAAGGAGCCTTAACGAGCAATCAGCAGGGACCTGAGGCTACGCCCTCCTCTGCCCCCGTAGGACTTGACAGGGGATCTCAGTCCTCATAGACAGTTCCCTTTTCGGGCAGTTATTTTTCAATTTTATATCCTATCTTCTGCCTATTTGTTGCAGTGTGATTCATAAAGGGAATTATATTAACACATATTAAAGAAGAATAAGGAAAGGGGGAGGGGAGGGAAATAAGAACTCATCAAAGCCACTTCTTAAAGAATATCTACCCCAAAATGTCCACATGACCCTATTTCTGGCTTGAATTTGGAGAGAAACTGTTCCATGCTCCCCCTAAAAGACACCTGTTTCAAATTTTCAAATAATCAATCATATCATGTACCTACATGTATGTCCTCATGTATTTCTTATTTATTCAACTTAATAAAAGTAATGAGAGCAAGTTCTTTTTTTTTAATATATTTTATTGATTTTTTTACAGAGAGGAAGGGAGAGGGATAGAGAGTCAGAAACATCGATGAGAGAGAGACATCCATCAGCCGCCTCCTACACGCCCCACACTGGAGATGTGCCCGCAAGCAAGGTACATGCCCCCGGCCAGAATCGAACCTGGGACCTTTCAGTCCAACGCTCTATCCACTGAGCCAAACCAGTCTCAGCAAGAGCAAGTTCTTGTTTCTCAGATGTGGTGTCTTCCTTTAACAGCCAACTGCCCTTGGGTGGCACTTGAGAAAACAAAACAATCCACTTGGACCCGAGTGATGGGAGGAACTAAGACATCCGGTTCCTCACCTGGGAAGCCATCCTTTCTTTAGTCTCTGTGCAGTCCTGCATATCCAAGTCTGCCGTCCTTCCTCAGACAGGAGTTACCCGGCTTCTATATAAAACTCACAGGGAGGCTCTTGAGTAGACTCCTGAACGGGATTTTTATGAAAATTTCATTGAAAACACTTGAACCCATCCGCTGGAATGGCCACGTATGCAGCCACTACGCATGCATAGCAATTTGAAATGTTACAGATGGTAGCAGACAAACCCCAGTGACCGCACCCCCTCACACCCCATGATTCCTGCCTCCCGACATTCAGCCCTCCCTGTAATTCCCTGTCACTTGCTTCTCAACGATAGAATGTGTGCACATGGGACATGGCGCCTCACTCCCGTAATTATGCTAACTTCTACCTCCCTTTTATCTCCAGCTGGCCTTTGAGAAGGAATGTGCCATGTCCTGAAGAGGACCCCATGTCGGGGAAAGGGGGGTGTCCCCTACAAGCTGTGGGCAGTCTTTAGCTCTTGGTCTTACAACCACAGGGAAATGGATTCTGCTGAAAACCTGAGGCAGCCTGCAGTGTAGTTTTCTCTTTGGAGCACTGAGATGAGAATCAGCCCCAGTTGGCACCTTTACTGCAGCCTGGTGCGATCCCAAAGTGTGGGAACCTCTTTCCACGTCCCGAGTGGTTCAGGGTTCCCGAGTCAGGGTTCGGGTTTGAAGGAGGTTGCATGCAAACAAAATGAGAGACTAGAAAACATTAATTTGGCGATATTGGGGAGCCAGGCGGGAGCCTTCCTCTAGTGGGCAGGACTGCCATTTTGCTCTGGCCTTTTTCTCCCTTTTATTAAGGCTTTGGGACACACCCCTAGCCTTTAGGCAGGAAATAACAAAAACAGAAATTCACGTGAAACAAACAGGTAGAGGCTGCTTCAGCCAACAATGTTTTCAACTAAACTGAGTAATTAGCTCTGACCTTTTAGAGCAGTTAAGGTTGACCAGCCTTCTGGTTTCCTGTTTACATCCTTTTAGTGAGAGCAATGTTTGGTTTCCGACACCAAAGCAGAGAGCCAGCTGTGTCACTCCCAAAATCCTGGCTGCAGAAATGGTGAGATCATAAAAAATATGCAATTTTCAGCCACTATGTGTTATGCAGTCATGTGTTATGCAGCCATAGGTAATTAATATACATATTTTAAAGATGCAGATCTGTGAAGATGTAATGGTTCTATTTCTCCATGACTGAGCTCCACCCCTCTTTCAATTAATGATGGAAAGCAAAAACTCAGTTCAAAAAAATCGGTCATTTCCAATTTAGAACTCAGCTGGTGGAGGTAGGTAGTTACGCAAATGGAGGATTCCTTCCAGACCTTTCTACCTTTCTTTCTTCCCTGTCTTTGTGGCAATCTAAGTCTTGGGTGGAAGGGGGCAGGGGAGGGGAGGGCGGGCAGTTAGAACATCACGTGGTTCAGGGTTCAGGACAGTGGACAGGCTGGCCTCCACTCTTGCAGCTGCCTCAATGCCAGGCAAGCTGTCCCCCATGGTCTTGGGGTACTCCATGCAGACAGCCACTGTTAGGGCCTATGGTCCTTACCATGGCTTTTGTGTTCCACCTGGGGACCCATTCTCACTGGGGGCCTCAGGACCTCTTCAGCTAACCACCTCCCCTTGACCTTAGGTCACCTGCTGCCCCAGGGCGACGTGCTCTGGCCATCCGAGGAAGCTTGCAGTGTACCCCAACTATGCTCGTTTCTGGCCTTTTTAGAGCTTCAGCTCTTGGAGGCGGCAGACTCTCTTCTCAGATAACCCCCTAGAGCTCTGTTCTAACCTCATTGCCTCCTAAGCATCGTGCGTGTCCAATCCCGATTTTCCTTGGCAAACTAGCTGGAAAGCTGCCCTTGCAGAGAGCTGCGTCCTCTCCGGATTTGGGTTTTGTGCTTTCTGTGCTCTGCCCTCCAAGCTTTCTTGTTGAAACTCACAAGTCCCTTGTCTCTCAACAAAGCCCAGCTGTCGTGCTCCACTGTTACCTTGACAGTGGATTCCAGGGCCTCATTGGGAACCCAATGTCAAGAATGTCCCCTTTGTTCTACACATTGTCATCTTTCTTTCCCGGGGGACCTGCGAGACAGAAAGCTGCCTGAACATCTGTGGACAGGTAGGAGGAAATGAGAGGCAAGTACAGTGGTACCTCGAGATACGAGTTCAATTCGTTCCGTAACCTTGAGGCGTGGGAAACTATGAGACGCTCAAGTCTCGGTAAACTGGTGGGTCATGTGCAGCTGGCCTATCCACGCGATTACTCATATCTCAACTGTTGCTTGTATTTCAAAGCAAAAATCACTCGCTCAACGCTCGTATCTCAAAAATCTTGTATGTTAGGGCACTCGTATCTCGAGGTACCACTGTATCAAGATGGTCCTTGGCCATACATGGCCGCGTGTAGCAAGCTCCCAGCTGCAGTGGCAAGATTACGCCCTCCCCAGATCTGCCGGAGTCCCAACGCTGGTATCTGTGAAGGTGACCGCATTCCCGAATCAACTCTTTGCAGCTGCTGTCCAATTAAGATGAAGTCAGACTCCATTAGGGTGGGCCCCGCTCCAGCATGGCTTGTAAGAGCAGAAGAGACCCAGACACGCAGGCGAAGGGGCCATGTGATGCTGCAGACACAGATCTCCAAGCCAAGAAACAGCGTGGATTGCCGGCATCCTCGGAAGCTGGAAGAGCCAAGGAACAGTCTCTCCAGATGCCTTCAGAGGACACCTTGACGTTAGACTTCTACCCTCCAGAACTCGGAGAGGATAAATTCCCGCTGCCCTAGGCCATCCAGGTGATATCACTCGTTCTTGCAGCTGCCCGAGGAAAGGGATGCGGACAGCTAGACAGGGACCAGTTGCTCTCATGAAGTGACAGCCCCCTCCACCTTCCTTCACCATTGACTCTCATCCCATGCACACGTCTGGTATCGTTCTTCCAATGCCAGTGAGCTAACGCACAGCCTATCTGAACTGAAGTGTGCCTCAGTGATTGGGTGTCCATGGAACTACGAACCAGGAGTTCACAGTTCGATTCCCCTGTACGCAGGTTGTGGGATTGATCCCCAGGATGGGCTGTGCAAGAGGCAGCCAATCAATGGTTCTCTCTCATCATCGACGTTTCTATCTTTCTCTCCCTCTCCTTTCTTTTCTGAAATCAATAAAAATATATTGAAAAAAAAAACACGATTATGATGCCGCCAGCAGAAATGTGGGGAACTGGTCTGATCAGCCTCAGGAGCACACGGACACAGGGGCTCAGAAGGTGTGACTTCATCCTCCAAAGGTTCCCGTTGGGCTGTGGATCCTGCCGATGGATTCCTTCTTTGCTATTGTTTTCCAGCAACGAGTCTCCCTCTTTCTGTGTTCAGCCAGTCCATCAGCCGCATAACTGATTTTTATCCCCAAGCTCATTCAGCATGAGGCGATGAGGTGGGGTGGTGAAGAGCAGAGATTAGGGAGCCGTCTCCCTGCCAGCCAGCAGCTCTGTGTTCTCGGGTGAGTTATTAACCTCTCTGTGCCTCATCTGTGAAATGGAAATAACACAAGTCATTCTCTCACGGTGTGGCTTTGAATATCAAGTGGATTGAAAGACATGGCGTCCACACCATTAAGGGAGTTGATAGGCGTCATTGGGGAGAGCAGGGCCTCTGTAAGCTCTATACATGTGTCCCTGCTTTAGAGAACCAGTGGCATTTATGCAAGGTCTCTTTAAATTAATAGCAGCGGCCAGAACCAGTTTGGCTCAGTGGATAGAGAGAGCATCGAGCTGTGGACTGAAAGGTCCCAGGTTCGATTCCGGTCAAGGGCATATACCTTGGTTGTGGGCACATCCCCAGTGGGGGGCGTGCCAGAGGCAGCTGATCAATGTCTCTCTCTCATCGATGTTTCTAACTCTCTATCCCTTTCCCTTCCTCTCTGAAAAAAATCAATAAAATATATTTTTTAAAAAATTAATAGCAGCGCATTTCAAAACAAGCCCGTGATACAGACCAGCCGTCCCCAGAGGTTACACACATGCAGAGAGTGGAGCTCAGAGCGGTTGGATGTCTTAGCCAAGATCACCACGCCAAGGATCCGAAATAGGTTCCAGAGTGGAGAGAATTTTTGCCACACACTTGGTTTCTCCCGTTGCTTGGGCTCTTTCTCTTCTGCCAACCAACACACACAAGTCCCCCGCAGCCTAAAAATATCCTTCCCCCCTCCCCCTCCCCTGCTGGGATCTGCGTGTCCCCTGAAGGCCCGAACGCCTCCCTCAGCCGTCTCCACTTCTCGGTCCTAGCATCTCCGAGGAGTAGCTGACGCTAACCACTCCCATACTTTCCCTGCTTGCCGACTTTGTAACCCTTTACGATCTTGTTTTCCTTCTGGCGTCCTCCCATGAAAGCCCTCCCAAAGGTCAGCCGATAGCCCTTGCGTGTGCACTCCAGTGGCTCTGTGAGGCCCAGCCTGCCCGGCCACTGTGCAGAGGGGCCAGTTATTCATCCCTGTTCCTTTGAGGCCCCTCCCAGTCTCGCCCCTCCTTCCCTCCCCAGCCCCCCATCCTCTGCTCACCCCCATGCCTTGGTCTTTTCAGGCTGCGGCCCAGAGTACCACCGACAGAGTGCCTTACACATGAATTCCTCCCAGTTCCAGAGGCTCAAGTCCCAGATCAAGGCACCTGCAGATTCCACTCTTTGGGGGGGGGGGGATGAAGGGTCTCTCTTCCTGGCTTGTGGGTGGAGGTTCTCTCCCTGTGTCCTCACAAGGCCTTTCCTCGGGGCTCACAGGGGTGCCCATGGGGTTGGGGAGTGGGAAGTCCGGTTTCTCTTCTTACAAGGATGATCATTTCATCATGGCGGCCTCGCCCTCATGACCTCATCTACACCTATTCACTTCCCGAAGGCCCCCCCCTCCAAACACCTCCGCACTGGGGGTTCTGGCTTCAACCTACGGGTGTGGGGAGACATACACATTCAGTCCATAACACTGGGCCCTGCATCTACCCTCGTCCTCCCTCTGGGGCAGCGGTTCTCAACCTTCCTAATGCCACGACCCTTTAAGACAGCTCCTCAAGTGGTGGTGACCCCCGACCATAAAATTATTTCTGCTGCTACTTCATCACTGTAATTTTGCTACTGTTATGAACTATAATGTAAATATCTGATAGGCAGGATGTATTTTCATTGTTACAAATGGAACACAATTAAAGCATAGGGATGAATCACAAAAACAATATGTAATTATATATTGTGAAATACTTATTTCTAATGACAAATAAATGAAATTTTGTCTTGAATCGTGGTGTAGCATGGGCAACAGTCTTCATATAACAACAGTAAACTACATGGCTACACTTTGCTACACGGAGGAGCGGCGTGTTGGTTCCTAGGACCATGGGAAATAGGTGTTTTCCGCTGGTCTTAGGTGACCCCTGTGAAAGGGTGGTTCGACCCCCAAAAGGGTCGAGACCCACAGGTTGAGAACCGCTGATCTGGGGTTTGGAAAGCTTAAGGGATGCATGTGCCTGCCCCTCCCCCATCGGCCTCAGGGCCTCTCCAGTTGCGCCAGAGGCTGCCATCATAGCTCCAAAGCAAAGCCCGCAGGTCATCCGGAAGGGAAAAAGGAGGTCAAATTCTCCTGGGCAGAGGTTTCTATTTCCTCTTAAGCTATAGCCCAAGGAAAAGATGAGGAAAGTTTTTAAACACTTGCTTCTCCTCAGAAGAAAAAAACACTTCCTTTAGATCAGAACCAGGAAACATCCGTGTCTACAGATTCCAGGCCAGGCCCAGTCCCTCGCCCGCTGAGAGGCCCTGTGTAGTCAGTCCCTCGGGGAGTGCGGGAAGGAGCCTGAATATTCATTGTTCACCGCGAATTAGAAATTAGAAGATGATGCTTCTGCTCCGCTCGGAAAGGAACCTCCAGGGACAGAGGAAGACACGTGACCCGCACGTTGATCAGGCAATTCCGGAGGCTGCCGGCCAGGCTGTGGCCCAGCGTGTGGTGCTGTCGCTTAAGGTCCACCGGGGAGGCGGTGGGAAGGAAGATGGGGGTCAGATGCGGGGAGCGAGGCCAGGTGGAACCCAGGAGCTGAACCGCAATCTGTGAGAACAGCTGGGACCTGGCTGGGCCTCTGTGTTGAAAACCACCTCTTCAGCCCCAGCTGGTCTGCCTCAGTGGATAGAACATGGACCTGTAGACTGAGGGGTCCCGGGTTCAATTCCAGTCAAGGGCACATGCCCGGGTTCCGGCTCGATCCTCACTCAGTGTGGGGCGTGCAGGAGGCAGCCGATCCATGATTCTCTCTCATGGTTGATGTTTCTCTCTCTCTCCCTTCTCTCTGAAATCAATAAAAATATATTTTAAAAAAAAGACAAAAGAGCCGAGACCGCTTTGGCTCAGTGGATAGAGCGTCGGCCTGCGGACTGAAGGGTCTCAGGTTCGATTCCGGTCAAGGGCATGTACCTTGGTTGCGGGCACATCCCCAGTGGAGAGCGTGCAGGAGGCGGCTGGTATATGTTTCTCTCTCATGGATGTTTCTGACTTTCTATCCCTCTCTCTTCCTCTTTTTAAAAAGTCAATAAAATATATTTTAAAAAAAGAAAGAAAGAAGTGTAGTGGGGCGACTCCCACCACCAGTTGCAAATGACCACGGAGGCTGCTCAGTTGGTAATAAGCAGCAAGGATTTATTGAGCTGGCCAGCCAGGACCGCCATGAGGGCACCACACGCAGGTAGAGTCCACACACTCATGACCACGCTGTCTCAGGGGTATGAAGCCCCTTTTAAAGACCCAAACCACATTTTTTTCCTTGCTCTAAAATCTGCAAACAGCCATGAAGGGGGGTCGGTGGGTTTCAGTGGGCCGCAACGGTTCCTGTTGATGCTCCTTATCTCCCCACCACCCCTGCTAGACTGTGGAAGGTGGACCTGTCTTGCGAAAGCAAATTATAAAACTGAGCCAAGTTAATCATCCCTAAAGGTCATCTTCAGTCTCCACTCCTGGAGCCACTGAGTCACCAGGGATCAGTCTCTGATGGTTCTGGTCCTCAGGCCCAGGAGAGTGACCTTGGTGACGTGGGAGGGATTGATGTGAGCTTCCAAGTCACACAGCAGTTTGTACCTGAGATGAATGCTCTCAAGGTCCTATTTCAGGAAGGAAGGAAGAAAGGAAGGAAGGGAGGGAGGGAGGGAGGAAGGAAGGAAGGAAGGAAGGAAGGAAGGAAGGAAGGAAAGAAAGAAAGAAAGAAAGAAAGAAAGAAAGAAAGAAAGAAAGAAAGAAAGAAGAAAGGAAGGAAGAAGGAAGGAAAGAAGGAAAGAAAGAAAGAAAGAAAGAAAGAAAGAAAGAAAGAAAGAAAGAAAGAAAGAAAGAAAGAAAGAAAGAAAGAAAAAAGAAAGAAAGAAAGAAAGAAAGAAAGAAAGAAAGAAAGAAAGAAAGAAAGAAGAAAGAAAGAAAACCACCTTTTCACCTTGCTGGTGAGAGGGGCCAAAGGGCATTCTGAAGACAGGCAGACGCACAGCACCTGACGCAGAGGCTGTAAGGGTCTCATCTGGATAGAGAAACAGCATCCAGACCCCCACTCACCCGGGTCCTGGCCACAGAGCACCCCTGCACCTGCTGGCCCCCAGCAGAAGCACCAACAAAAGGCAGGACTCTGAAAGCCCAGGAAGAACCTCGGAGCAGCCATGGGGAAGGAGGCGGGAGGAGCGCATTCCTGGAAGCCTTGCAGAGACACGCACGAGTGCACACTCACTGGCACCTCAGGGACAGATTCTCCAAATTAGGTCAGCCTGGATGGAGCGCGGTTAGAAGTGGGGACACGGGGCTGAGTCAGCCACGTTGGCATCCCTATTTCTATCCGTTTGCTGCTTCTATCAGTGAATCAGCCTCACCTTTCTGGGTCCCAGTAACCCCCACATATCTATGCCTGGTGCTCCAACACATTAAGTTACCACAGGGAGCCTTGGAGAAGCCAGGAGTCTCGGGAGAGCTAACAGCTCAGTGGCTGAGCTCAGAGGCGAGGGAGAAGGCTAACTGAATATCTGATCCACCGGAGCCCCTGTGCGTGGATTCCCAGCGAGCTGAGGCTCGGAGGAGGAGCGATTCTGCACTTGGCATTGACTCCGCAGTCATCCTGTGATCGTTGTCATTAATAGTCATGATTGATCTCCAGCTCTGTAGCATCCTTCACGCGGGCCAGATTCTGGCCTGCTGTGTACATCTGAGCATCGCACACAGAAAGCCAAGCCCCTGGAGCAATCTGGCTGGACAAGAAAAAAAATAAAAATAAACCCATTAAAGCACCACCACTCTGAGATGACCTCACCACCAAAAGCACAGCTTTCCTGTAAGAATCTGTGAGGAGACGCTGATTTCATTTCAATTCCGAAGGGCAGGAGACCAGAGCGGACCGGAGCCCTGACACAGATGTAAGTGGTCCATGTTGGAGAAGGAAGAGCCGGTGGGAAGGACGGCCCTTCGGAGCTAATCCCTGACAGCCCCAGGTCATCACAGAAACCGGGACAATGGTCGCGTGTTGTTACAGATGGAACGGTGCGTTCTCACGAAACCATATGCCGGAGCCCTAACTCCCAGGACCCAGAATGCACTTTAGTTGGAGATCCAGTCTTTCCAGAGGTAATAAAGGTAAAGGAAGGTGGTCAGGGTGACCTTAATACAACATAACTGTGTCCTTGTCTAGGGAAAATGTGGACACACAGACACGAATAGAGGGAAGACAAGTTACAGATGCAGGGAGAAGGCGGCCGTCTACAAACCGAGGCAAGAGGCCTGACACAGGTCCTCCCTTGGCCTCAGAAGGAACCAGCCCTGCCCATACCTTGATCTCAGACTTGCAGCCGCCTGACTGCAAGACAATACATCTCTTTCCTTAAGCCCCCGGGTGCTGTGTACTTTGCTCCCACAAGTTGGCTTTGTTAGCAAACCAACACATACATCATCTCCAAAGCTGTCAATTCATCCCATGGGCCAGCTTTCAGAGAGAAAAACAAACCGGTAGAAAATAAGTCGGCATCACTGAGTTACTCTGTGGATTTCTACCCATAGGGCTTATTCTAGCAGGCCCTCTTCTAAGTGCTCTGTGAGGAGTGTCATGAACTTCTCAGGTTACCAATGGGCCGGTTTGAGCATCATCGTCTCTGGCCTGTGGATCAGGAAACTGAGGCATAGAAGGAGCTTGCTTAGGGACACAGGGATGGGACACAACCAGCAGTGGCTCTGGGGCCGATGGCCCTCACTCCTAGGCAACACTGCCTGTCTTAAACTCCCCTCCTCCTGGTGCCTGGGCTTGCAGGGGTCTGGCAGCTCTAGTCCTTCCCCACACAGATGTCATACCGGGCTTGATGATTTGGGGGACCTGCAGGAGGAGGGGCATTTCTTCCAATCAAATCGTAAATCGACAGCCTCCAGGTTCGCAGAATGAAAACACCAGAGCCAGCACCCAGTGTTGGGCACACTGGGAGAGAAACATCAGAGAAGCTCAAGATTTCGAGACCCCTGACCACTACCCTCTGACCACTGCCTTCCTAGTCATACATTCCAGGGAAGGCCTATGCCACCTTCACCTGCCCCTGTCCTTGACATTGGCTTTTACCTGGACAGCTGGTCTGGGGGTTTCCCATTCCCCTGCAGCAGGTGAGATAGCAAATGTAGGCTGTTGAGGTGAATCATAAGAATATTCCAGCTGAAACCGGTTTGGCTCAATGGATAGAATGTCGGCCTGCAGGTGGAAAGGTCCCAGGTTCGATTCTGGTCAAGGGCATGTATCTTGGTTGCGGGCACATCCCCAGTGGGGGTTGTGCAGGAGGCGGCTGATTGATGTCTCTCTCTCATTGATGTTTCTAACTCTCTATCCCTCTCCCTTCCTCTCTGTAAAAAATCAATAATATATATATATATATTTTTAAAAAGAATATTCCAGGTTACAGAGAGGTCAGAGTTTAGGGTCAGTGGGCTTTGAGGGGCATAACTGTACATCCTTAATTAAAATTTAGATCTGGAATTCCAGAGACTAGTCAGGGACAGAGACATGCATGCACTTGGGCATCACCAGTGTATTTTTGCACAAACTTGTGGGCACAGGAGACATCATCTAGAGATGAGAGAACAGGATGTGCACTCCATGGGCAAGTGGGAGGGGCAGGGAAGAGTGAGCAAAGTGAAAAAGAAAGAGCCCCCCCAGCAGGGAGCTTCATCCAGCCTGGACCACTCAGCTTTCCATCATAGCCGAATCTTAGGATCACAAACAACACAGCAAACCCTCACATACAGTCATTTCCAACGTCATTGAATTCCAAGTCACCATCAAATCCTTCTGTCTTATTTAGAGGCTGAGTTTTTCTTTTTAGCTTGTTTCTCCAGCTGTTCCATTTAAATGTGTCCCTCTGTGTCCTCTCTAAACATTGTATTTCCCAAACCATAATCGTGGTACACAATTAGTAATAACATTATTTATATGACTTATAAATTTCTTTATGAGAAGTTTTATGAGCATACAAAAATAGCATGGCCTTATCTTATCTGCTTTTAGCAAACCGACTTTATTGGGAGGAACAAAATTACACAAAGCATAGGGACTCTGGAAAATCTCACACGTGTTTGGGGAAGCTTGGGGAGATTCCAGTGGTGGGTGGAAGCAGCCCAATACCTCTTAGTTTCTCTTCCCACCTTTTGAACTCAGTTTCAGAGAATAATAGGAGGAAAGGAGGGAGAGAGGGAGAGAGGGAGGGAGGGAAGGAGAGAAAGAAGGAGGAAGGAGAGAGAGGAATGAGGAAGGGAAATGGGAAGGAGAGAAGGAAGAACTAGAAAGATGGTGGGCAAGTCCTGAGGAGGGCATGATACAGAGGAGGTGGGTGATGGCATCTGTTGACTGGGATTTCTGCCTCTGATGCTGGATTTGTGAGGCTCTCTGGCCACCAAATCAAGGTCCTTGGTGTCCACGGGCTTTTAGTTTGGGGATTCTACTGGTTCTGTGTGTTCCTACAGGAATTTAGGGGTTTCCCAAGTCACGCTGCTTCCCCCACCCTTCCTCTTGGATGTTTTATTCAATCAAGTTGTGAGGGATCTTTTGGTGATGGAACCAAGAACCATTTTTAGTTAGGAATCTTCCTGGACTGGCCTCGTAAACACCACATGGAAACTTGCAGGAAATCCGAGACTGTTGCTGATTACCCTGCTCAGACACGCTGCATCACCGATGGCAGAGAGGGGACAAATGCTGAATTGCATAAAGATATGTCACTGACCAGTAGGTGGCTGGTTCCTATGTTTCTAGCTGCTTTTGAGGCTGTTTTGAAAAACTGCTTTGTCTGATGGTTACTTGGTAGCAATGGCTACTTGGTCTGCAATAAAGCCTCTCCTATACGCCCGTGACTGCTCATAACATCTTCGAATACCCAGTGTCCATGGGGGTCCTCTCATCCCTGGAAGATGTCTTCTGTGAGCAGAGAAGGGTCTGTACTCTCACGGTTGGCAAAGTGGAGCAGGATAAAGGAGGAACTTGCTCCCACAATTGGCACAGCAAGCAAGGTCAAAGAGTAGGTGCTCTGATAGAACCTCAAGAAGTAACTCCTCCCCCTAAAATCATAACTATTTTCAGCCACGCTCTGGAAGCGGAAGCTATGACATCTACGCGTTGATTTGGAGGGTAAGGTTGGGAAGTCAATACATCCTTCTTGTGGTTCGGATTGAAGACTGGAAAATAAATCAACCATCTTTTCCTTTTTTGAGAACCCTTGACTTGTGCCTTGTCCAATTGTGAAAAACAAAAGGAAGAAAGGAAGGAAGGAAGGAAGGAAGGAAGGAAGGAAGGAAGGAAGGAAGGAAGGAAGAAAGAAAACATCTATCTTCCTCACCCAATCAGTTCTACACATTTTGAAACCTACATACTGAGCTGAGCTCCGTGACCATAGTTCTGATCTACACAAATAGTGACCCTCAAGGTTTGTCATGCCATCTGCAAGACCTGTTTGTTTGAAGAACCACGTTAATATGTCATAAGTATCCAACTCTTTATACTTAATCTGAGCTTTTCATATGGGTTCCCTTTATTGCTAACTGCATAACAGTCAGTGGAAACCAGAGCACTTAATGGCTGGAATGAAACTGGCAAGTGCCTTTGAAGACATTTGGATACTTGGCAGATGTTGGCTGGGATGAGGGAAAGAGACAAGATGGCCGCCTTTAATCTATTTGCTTCTTCTCCTCAAGAATCAGTGTAAATTAGCTGTCTATCACAACTGCCAGCCGTTGGACTTCATTCTTGATTACTATGTACGTATTTCCTACATGGAAAATACCTACCAGCATGAATGTCCGCAGGGCACTGCAGGCCATTAAAACTCCATTTGTTCTATAAACGAAGCGCTAGATAATTTGGGGACCATCCTCTGTCAAACCGCATCCACAACTGAATCATCTAGATCTTCAGAGCCAGTCTTCTGACCTCACAATAAAAGGCAGCCTTGTGTCCATTTACTGGAAGAGCGATGCTGTCGGACCGGGAATTTAATCTCCATCTCTTCTGGAACTCCCAGGAGATTTAGACTTCGGAACTGCACACGGATTCCAACTTCATGAAGCAGCGGGTGGAGGCTGGACGGAATTGTTTGTTTCCTGAGACCAAGCAGAATGGTCACTTGGCGATGGGCTGGACCACCAGTGTGTTTCTCAAACGCTGCCAACATTTTTATGGCTCCAGAAAGTGATCTCTGCCAACAGAAGCTCCGTGCTGTAATGGTCTTGACGGTAATTCACAGCCTGCCTGTGAGTTCAGAATGTAAAAAAGATGGAATAAGAAAAATTAAACTTGGAAACCCTGGAGAAAGGGCAGAGATTTCCCCAGGGGGCTGTAAGGCCATAACCATGATTCAATCTTCCCTCTCGCGGGCTGCCACCCACGTACCTTGAGGAGAGGAGCCTGCCTGGAAAAGGGAGGGAGGGAGAAGGAAAAAGAGGGGCCCCAGGGCAGCCAGTCAGAAGGAATCGCCCCATTCTTTATGGCCAACATGTGGACTATTGAAACGTATGGCACTTTAGTCCTTACTCTCAAGCAATTAAGAAGGAGGAAGTGATGCTTAAAACTTCTTTTTTGAAGGCGCATGCTATTAGAATTTGGAATATGGTCCTGATACCTGCTCCCCCAAGCCCGGTAGACTTTCTCATCTTCTAAAATGTATGCAAATAAACTGGCATTTTTCTCCAAAATAGCCATATCTGGTTTATGCTGAGACTTCTCAAGGGAACTAGACACAGAATAGCAATGAGGATAATCTCGATTACGGAGTGTCTAATATGCCCCAGGCACCGTGCTGAGAGTTTTTACATGCATGCCCTGACTTGCCTACCATTCCATCTGTGTAAAAGATGATATTCCCCATACTTACCCGATGAAGAACTGAGGCTGAGAAGTCACATGACTTTCCCCAGATCAAGAAGTCACATGACTATCCACAGCTAGAAGATGACTCAGCTGGGGCTTGCCTTCATTCAGTGTCCCTGCAAAGACAAGAATCTCTTTTCTGGGCAAATATAATGTCCTGAAAATTAAATAATAGTGATATTATATTATTATTATTACTATTATTATTTGGGTTGTTTCTTTTTTTCATATATTTTTCTTGATTTCAGAGAGGAAGGGAGATGGAGAGATAGAGACATCAATAATGAGAGAGAATTATTGATTGGCTGCTTCCTGCATGCCCTCCCCCTCTGGGAATTGAGCCCACAACCTGGGCATATGCCCTGACCTCTTGGTTCCTGGATCAATGCTCAACCACTGAGCTACACCCAGCTGGGCATGGGTTGTTTCTTACTAGGGAAGATGGAACCCATGTGAATAAACAACCATGACATGAGCTCTCAGGGGTACTGTGACCTGGAAATGATTTTTGGGGAGAGCCCCACCTGCCTTACCCTTCCCCATAGCCCTAGGGCAGTTGGTCGGCAAACTCATGAGTCCACAGAGCCAAATAGCAATAGTGCAATGATTGGAATTTCTTTGGAGAGCCACATTTTTTAAACTTAAACTTCTTCTAACGCCTCTTCTTCAAAGTAGACTCGCCCAGGCCATGGTATTTTGTGGAAGAGCAACACTCAAGGGGCCAAAGAGCCACACGTGGCTCGCTAGCCGTGGTTTGCCGATCGCTGCTTTAGGGTGAGAATACACTCCTACCGAATGGGATGATTAAGAGATAATTAAAGCACTAGGAAAGCTCAGGTAGTAAAAGCCAAAAAAAAAAAAAAATCAAAGATTCAAACTTGAACAAAATACAGACAAACAAAGCCTGCTGGTCACCACTCAGGTGTTAGCACTCAGGATAGGAACTGGGGATCCCACCCCCCAGAGTGAACAGGATAGATGAGCTCCCAGTCCCCATGGAGCCTTTATTCTCAGAGGAAGATGGTAAGCAAGGAGACAAGTCAGTATGTGCCTTGATTTCACAAGCCAGGCGCCGTGAGGATTCCCGAGGCCAGAGTTATGGAGCCAGAGAAGACCAGCGTGTTTACTGATATAAAGGAATAGAGAGATTCTAAAATGTCCTCCATACTAAGGGAGAGTTTGCATCCTCCCAATATTTTGTTCCAAAGCCTCCATTTCTCCCTTTGGTTGGGCTCATTCCCTAAATTCCACCGTCTCGTGGTTTCTCTATTTCCTCCTCAGCTTCCCCAACCTCCCCGCCTTGCTCTTCAGCCATTGCTGTCCACTTCCTAACGCACATCTCCTCATTGTTCCTGCTGACCCTTGACCCTCTTCTTGGGGGAACACGGGCTTTTCCGCCAGCTCCTTCGCTCCCACTGGAATCAACAACGGGGCTGTCGGTGGGTCTACAGAGGGAAGACCACGCACTGTAGTTTGGGGGGCAAGGAGAAGTCACCTCAGAGCACAGAGTTTTCTCCCATTGACCCTTGAGGGAGCTAACTTGCCACTATTTGAGACGAATTATCTTGAACTGTTACTGACAAAATCTCTTGTTTTAAGTGAGAAATGGTCCGAATGGTACTACCTAATTCAAGGATTTAACCCAAGTTCCAAATTTTATGTGCAAATATAAGAAACTCCAGAGTTATGCAAAGGATCACCCTCCAGAAACAAGGCAGAGAATTTCAAAACAATACCTTGGGGTGGAAGGCAGGGGGGGAGGGGGGGAGGAGGGAGGGGGCGGGAAGAAAGGAGGTGGAATCCACACAGAGCAATGCTTCCTGGTGTAAGCTGTGACTTTCTAATGAGTATCTCCTAGAATCCAGCGACGTAATGGCCTTTCTCTGTCGTGTGCTGTGGCTGATGGTGAGCAGGGGGTCCATTAGTACCCTCCCCAGCAGATATGTCCTGGGAAACATGAGCAGCACCTGATTTGGGGGGAATAAGTCTTTGTAAGAATAATAAAGTTAAGGGTCTCAGATAAAACCTGGATTATCCGGGTAGACCTCACCTCCAATGTTCGGTGCCCTTACAAGGGAAAAACAGAGGAAGACCGCACAAACAGAAGGGGGCAAGGCCTGTGGCCATGGAGGCAGAGAGGAAGTGATGCAGCCACAGCCAAGGAATGTCTGTGGCCACCGGAGCTGCAAGAGGCAGGAAAGACTCTCCCTCAGAGCCCTCAGAGGTATCACAGCTCCACCGACACCTTGACTTTGAACTTCCTCTCCAAAACAGAGACTACATTTCTGAAGCTGGAAGCCATCCAGTTGTGATAAGTTGTCATAGCAACCCCAGGAAACTACCAGAGGGGGTGAGAGGACCCTCTGACCACACCACTTTTCTGTCAACTCTTTAGGAAGCCCACACATGTGCCATTAATTTTGATTGATTGATTGGTTGGTTGGTTGGTTGGTTGGTTTTGCTGTTGTTAATCCTCACCCAAGGATATTTTTCCCATTGATTTTTAGAGAGAGTGGAAGGGAGTTAGAGAGAGAGAGAGAGATCGATGTGAGAGACATGCAGATTGGAAGTCATCAAACCTATGACCCTTCAGTACAGAGGGGTGGGGGTACGGGAGGGCTCTAATCACTTAGCAACACCAGCCAGGGTCTACCTGCCATTATTGGACATGAATCCTTGTGGGTCTTGAAAGTTTTTCAGTTTTCAAAAGCTACATATTAAAATGTTTGCTTAACATGTGTGTGTTTTTTAAAAAGCTCAGTGGATATTCATTTTCCAAACATGACAGTTAGCAACATAATAAGAACCTACAGGCATGCAATCCCATGTAGGAGAGTCTGTAGGGGAGACATCTGAAACAGGTCACCTACCAACACTGGCGCTCACACACACTTAATAAGACAAACGACTTTTAAACCCCAAACCGCGCTCTCCATCTCCCCCAAGAGCTAATCATGCCTTTATGATTGTTACGGTTTTAATGACTCGCGAAAGTTATGAATCTTTAATACGAAATTGATGCCTTGAGCCCAGATGCAAGCTCCCCGGGAGACGTTTACGAGGCTGTTGTTAGGTTTTCCTAATTAGATCCTCCGAGCACAGCCTCCTCCTCACAACACGCCTTTCTGTGAAACCGCAGACTCCGGCAGGCAGCCGGAAGTTAGCTGAAATGATTTAAAGAGGCAGTTTTGTGCTTCTGGTAAAAGAACACAAACAACAAAAAAAACCCAAATGAAACCTCAACATTTCATGGCCCTTAGCTAGCTGGAGCCAAATAAACCAGAGGGCTGTAGCCATTTCCTTCCATCTGAAGTTGACAGTGCACGTTCGTGAGTGACGGACAGCAGGGCCCTGGGGGTGGCCCCCTGGGTCAGGAGCACTCTGGGTGGAGGGACACGGGCACCAAGAGCAGCTGTGTATCCTGACTCAGGGGGGCATCCCAGGAGGAGGGAGATCCAGGGCTGAAAGGAAGTGCCATCTCCTGGAAGGGGTGGCCGGTGGGTCTGGGACTTAGAGCCTCTGACCGGCAAGCATCCCGGGGTTCATGCTTGGGAATGGAGACAGGATTGCTGGCCACAGCCCAGGCGGGCCCTCTACACTCGTAGCCTTGGTGTATTTGAGACAAACCAGAAACTGGGAGTCGATAAACTCATCAGTAAATGGAACATTCTAGAAACCCACACAGCCAAACATTCTATTGCAGTTTTTGAAAAATGCATACTGAAAAAAACTAAGCAGCCCAGCTGGCGTGGTTCAGTGGTTGAGCTTCAACCTATGAACCAGGAGGTCACGGTTCTGATTCCTGCTCAGGGCACATGTCCAGGTGATGGGCTCCACCCCCAGTAGAAGGCGTGCAAGAGGCAGCTGATCAATGATTCTCTCCTCTCATTGATGTTTCTACTTCTCTCTCTCTCTCTCTCTCTCTACCTCTCCCTTCCTCCCTGAAATCAATAAAAATATATTTTTTAAAAAAGAAGATAGGCCCTGACCAGTTTGGCTCAGTGGATAGAGTGTCGGCCTACGGACTAAAGGGTCCCCCGTTCATTTCTGGTCAAGGGCATGTACTTTGGTTGCGGGCACATCCCCAGTGGGGAGTGTGCAGGAGGCAGCTGATCAATGTTTCTCCCTCATCGATGTTTCTAACTCTCTATCCCTCTCTCTTCCTCTCTGTAAAAAAGCAATAAAAAATATATATTTTTTTTAAAAGAGTACAGAATGCAGGATCCTTCGGCGTGACTCCTGGAAAACCATGTTTGTTCATGACTCAGCTGTAACTCACAGTGAGCACCTCACTCTGGGGACAAACCCCACACTGTGTGCACCCAGTGACAGCAGAGCAGGGTGTGTCACATGACTGCTACTGAGTGGGCATGTGACTGTCACTTGGCCAACAGGAAGCCCCTGCCCCAACCTCTGCATCCTGGAGGACGACCCAGGAATGCCAGGATGATGAAGAAGATGGCTCACAGTGGCTGCCACCCAGAAGTGCCAGTGGCCTCTGTCCCTAGGACATGTCCGCATTGGGGGTAGGTGCCCAAGAGTGGCCACAGTGCTGATCACTGTGTCTAAACTGGGGGACCCTGGCTCCAGCCCTCCTGTGGAGTCTACTGTGGCCCAGCCTTTCCTTTGGTTCTAGAAGCTTCCAGTGAATTCCTGCCTGCTTTACTCAAGAGGTTTTGATGATGCGATCAGGGGCAAATGACCCTCAAGATGGGGAAATGGCTCTGGCAATATCCGAGCCAACATCGCCAAATGGATGAAGCCACACAGATGAGCAATCTGCTGTGGCTCAGGGATCATTTACATTTTAGATGAGCACCTAAATTATTAACATGCCTTTATTGATTCAACAAACACTGAGAGCCTCCCAGACACGAGCTGTGGAAGATGGGACATCTTTGCACAGAGACAGAGCCTCAGACGCAGGCAGGCCTTCAATCAGCAATGAAACGACGTGGCAGACTCCACACCCAGCGTTCCTGAGACAAACCACAGTCATTCGGGGACACAAGAGTCCTCGCTCAGCGTGATGCAATTAGCTCATTCGATGTCAGTGCTTCAAAAGTCTCATTTCTCAAAACAGAATTATCATAATTGATCGGGGTGATAAAAATACACGGCTCTTGGCTTTATCATCGAGCCACGCAGAAAGGGCTTTATGGAGAGAGAGGTGCAAATTCATTAAGCCCTTGGTATCCGTGGTAAGGAAAACATTTAAGCACCTTCAAGAACGAACCGTGCCAGCCAGAGGCGGAGAGAACATTCCAGTTCTAATGGAAAGAAGCAGACGTGCTATATTCCCTTGCCGGTTTCAGACGGTCGCCAGGTGCAAGGAAAAATGGGAGCTGCTTTCTGCTCCATTCAGCGGCCTCTTGATGAAGCCTAACTGTGAGGGACGGGGATGATGGAAAGGCCGAGGTGGCCTCGGGGAGCGGCCTAATGTCCCAGAAATGCAGCACTGATGAGGTGACCGGCTGAAGGCAGCATTGTCGCTCCTGGGGACCCTCTTGAGCCCTGTCCGGCCTCCGCTGGGTCAGGCTGCAGCTCGGACATCACGGTCTCCTTTCCTGCGTGGTCCCTGCCTGCTGCAATGACACAGCAGAACCAGGGCATCGCCTCCCAGCTTCTGAGTGACACAGGAGCTTTGCAACTCGCTGAAAAAACCATCCTTACGGGAACAGCTGCTGGCGTCCCAGAAGCCACCATCCTAAATGGCCCAGGGAAACACATTTTACACCGGAAATAACAGATTTAGAAAAAATAAGATATAGCGAGAGCCCCTTTACCTGGCCCACGCAAGAATCCACATAGGAATGAAGAGTAGATGACAAACTGTGTGTACCTGGCTCGGGGGAAGGAGCACATGGGAAAATGCCTAACAGTGAGTGGTCATCTGGTGTCCTGAGAAGAGACCCCAGGCCCAGGTCGGTCTATCCTCTAGAGTCAAAGTTGGGGGAGGAGGTTAATGATCGATGTGACGTGTCAACTTGGCTGGGTCATGGTGCCTGGCTGTGTGGTCAAACTCCAGCCTGGATGTTGCCTCGAAGGTATTGCAGATATGAGTATCATTTAAATCATTAGACTTCGAGTAACACACGTTGCCCAATCAGTTGAAGGCCTGAAGGGCAAAAGTGGAGCTTTCCCAGAGAGGAAGGAATTCCCACTTGAGGCCACCACATAGAAATCCTGCCTGAGGTCCCGGTGCAGCTTGAATTGGGACTGTCACATCAGCTCTCGCCTGCATTTCAAGTCCGCTGGCCTAACGCAGAGATTCCAGACTGTATGGGTCCTCACCATCACACAGCACATGAGCCAAGTCCTTAAAATAAACCTCTCTGTTACTTTGAAAAGCCCTGGCAAATACCAGGTGGGCAGGACAGATGTCCCCTCCCTACCTGGCGAAGTTTGAGGGCCCAAGTGCAGAGACACCGGTGTCTCGCTTCTGAACTGGGGACCATCTCCTCCAGCTCTTCACCCACTCCAGGTGGTCTGAGGCATAAAGGACAGACAGACAGCTGGGACAGGGCCACCGACTTCCTTACGAGCCAGAGAGTGTCCCTCGGTGGTAGCGAGGGACTTCCAGGGCACAAATAAATAGACTCTGTAAGGATACACAGCAGGAGAGATTTGTTAAAGGGACTGACTCCCGGGGTTAGGGACTAGTTCTCAAGTCCTGGCTCCGTTACTCTCCCCTCTCTGGTGAGTTACTTCACCTCCAGGGATGGTTTGGAAAATTAAGTCAATAAAAACACAAATGAGTGGTATAAATTATGAGGTCGTATGGAACGGTATTGTCCACTAATCCAATCCCAGCACTTATAGAAGTGGACGTGCTAGGAGTTTTCATTGAAATTGGCCGTGTGTGTGTGTGTGTGTGTGTGTGTGTGTTGAAAAGGAAAATGAAAGTAAACGTCTAACTTTAAAACTTTAACTATGCTGAAACCGGTTTAGCTCAGTGGATAGAGCGTCAGCTTGCGGACTGAAAGGTCCCAGGTTCGATTCCGGTCAAGGGCATTACCTTGGTTGCGGGCATATCCCCAGTAGGGCGTGTGCAGGAGGCAGCTGATCGATGTCTCTCTCTCATCGATGTTTCTAACTCTCTATCTCTCTCTTCCTCTCTGTAAAAAATCAATAAAAGATATTTAAAAAAAATAAAACTATAACCATAGGAGCTCTTTTCTTTCCTGTTAAAAAATGAACACCTACTTTGTATAAACTGGTGATTTTATTTTATTTTATTTATTTTATTTTATTTTATTTTATTTTATTTTATTTTATTTTATTGTTAATTCTTTCCCAAGGATATTTTTCCATTGATTTTTTTTTTTTAAAGAGAGTGGAAGAGAGGGGAAGAGACAGAGAGAGACACATGGATTGGTTGCCTCCCATCATGGTGACCGAGGTACATGCCCTTGACTGGAATGGAACCTGGAATCCTTCCGTCAGTGTACCAACACTCTATCCACTGAGCCAAACCAGCTAGGGCTGGTGTTGCTATTTTGGAAAAGACGACTCAGTAATTGTGGAGTGCAAATGAAAATGAGTTCAAAAGAGCTGGTGGGGGTGGGAGGCATGGATAAGAGAACCTATTATCTTTTCTTCCTCCGTTCAAGAGCTCGATCATGTTTGTAGTCGGGGGTCTTGATCCTGGCTCTTGGGGCTCGTGGCCTAGGGCCCTGAGCATATTTTAGCCACTGGGAAGCAAAATAATTACTCTATCAAATTGAGTGCAGAGTCAATCAACAAATGCGTCATCGAAATAAAAACGCGGCTCCTAAATGTAATTTATCTCCCCGGTGATATGCGCAGAAAACCTAATCTAAGATGCCTGCGAGGCTCCTGGCCAGAGGCAGAAAAGAGAGGCTGTGATTTAAAGCAATGAAAATACAGTCTGCGTCATCCCTAAGAGAGACGCTGAGTTCTTTTCTCCCGGTTTTCTGACTATCCTAGTCTTTCCTATCAGAGTAGGAATCATTGCCTCTTCACAAGGTGTTTCAACACACTTCCCAAACAAGGCATAACTCAAAGCTAACGAGACAGCGCCAGGATGTATGTGCCATCGGGAGTTTGACGCTCTGAGCAGCTACCTTGGATCTTTGGGGGCCTTGTCAGTGATGCTGAATGGCTTCCTGTACTTGCTTACACCCGAGTGGAGAAATATGGGCTTAAATTATTCACTTCTAGCCAAAACCGGTTTGGCTCAGTGGATAGAGCGATGGCCTGTAGACAGAGGGGTCCCAGGTTCGATTCTGGTCAAGGGCACATATCCTGGTTGCGGGCACATCCCCAGTGGGGGACGTGTGGGAGGCGGCTGGTCAATGTCTCTCTCTCATCTATGTTCCTGACTCTCTATCCTTCTCCCTTCCTCTCTGTGAAAAATCAATAAAATATATTTTTTAAAAAAATTATTCACTTTAGCCTAGTGTGAGCATGCAGAGAAGGCTGGGGCTAACCTGCCTTCCTCCCTCTTCTCAAGTCCGGATGATTTTAGTCCATTTCAAAAATTCAAATCCACCATCAAAGGGCAAGGATTTGGCAACACTGAGAAAAACACAGGTGTGTCCAGAGGAAGGCGTTGTTGACCGCTGTGTCCTTGTGCCAGCCTCTGGCCTTAAATAAATGTCCGTGTTTCTGAACTTCTTCAGGATGGTTGGGAGGTGTGCTGCAGAGGACCAACACAGCTCTTTCCCTCTGTCCGTCTTGGGTTCATGTGTCTGCAACCCCGTAAATTATACGGACAGAAGACAGGTTAACAAGAAGGGAGAGGTAGCCGAAACTGGTTTGGCTCAGTGGATAGAGCGTCAGCCTGCGGACTGAAAGGTCCCAGATTCGATTCCGGTCAAGGGCATGTACCTTGGTTGCGGGCACATCCCCAGTAGGGGGCGTGCAGGAGGCAACTGATCGATGTTTCTCTCTCATCGATGTTCCTAGCTCTCTATCTCTCTCCTTTCCTCTCTATAAAAAAATTAATAAAATATATTTTATTTTTTAAAAAAAAGAAGGGAAAGGTATATTAGCACAAGCCCTGTGCACACATATGAGAACCTTCCATGATGAGTAACTGGAAGGGGTGGTTAGGACTTGGGACTTGGGTATATGTGGCATCTTAACCAAAGAGCAACATGTTTTTAGAGAAGTGTTGCGACTCAGAAAAGGACTTGGGGAGTGTGGGTGCCTGGGGAGCTGATGGAAGATAAAGGCTAGCAGTCCAGTCTGCATGAAGGTTCCTCTGGGGCTGATATAGAGTTGTCTCCAGGGATAATGTCTGTCATCCTGGTGGCAAGCAATGGGAAGGGGGACACCATTATGAATGTATGTCCTGCTCTCAGGCAAATGGGAGAAGAACAGAGAGCTTTTCTTACATCTGCTCTATCTTCAGCTCAAAATAATCCTTATGTTCCAGTGGATATTCTTCTACCTGTCGGTGCTATAAACCATGGAGGACTGGTTAGTGGCAGGCTCAGTTCTTTTGCAAACATCCTGGTATTTATACATTGAAATAAAACTCGCCCATCATTATGGAAAGACTAGAGGTCTGGTGCATAAAATTTGTGCACTCGGAGTGTGTGTGTGTGTGTGTGTGGGGGTGTCCCTCAGCCCAGACTGTACCCTCTCGCAGTCCAGGAGCCATCAGTTGGACATCCTTAGTGCTGCCACAGAGGTGGGAGAGGCTCCCATCCCCGCTGCTGTGCTCGCCAGCCATGAGCCCGGCTTCTGGCTGAGCGTCGCTCCCCCTGTGGGAGCACACTGACCACCAGGGGACAGCACCTGCATTGAGTGTCTGCCCCCTCTAGTCAGCGCATGAAATAGTGACCAGCTGTTCTGCTGTTTGGTCGATTTGCGTATTAGCCTTTTATTATATAGAATGGAGATGAACTGTGATGATGATGCTGGTTTGGGGCGTCCTTTGTTTGGAATTTACATAACAAGATGCTCTTGGGTTTAGGCAGCCCCCCCAACCCCCCTCCCCCAGGAGTCCTCAGTTAGGCACTCTCCCATCAGGTAACAAATGAGGCCAGAGAGAAAGCACACATCCTCCGCTGGGTTCTGCACCATTTCAGGACAGCCCGCTGCCCTCACAGTCCCAGACACACTGAAACCAAGAGACTGATGGATTACTTCAGGAAGTGACAGGACACACTGGAACCAGGAGACTGATGGATTACTTTGGGAGGTGACAGGAGACACCGGAACCAGGGACTGATGGATTACTTCGGGAGGTGACAGCAGAAACAATAAACCTACTGCCCCAGCAAAGGGGATAAAATGCTGCAAGTTGCTGGGGGCCCACGGGAGAGAGGGGCCTCTGGGGGAGCCACGAGGTCCCGGTGTTTCAGCTGAGTCCTAAAGAGCGTATGTCAGCAAAGATGTTAGTAAACAAAGAGGAAGAAAGATATTCCAGAATGGAGACAAGAAGAGGAGGCCCAGCTGGCATGGCTCAGTGGTTGAGGGTCACAGGTTGATTCCTGGTCAGGGCACCTGCCTGGGTGGCAGGCTTGATCCCCAATAGCGGGCATGCAGGAGGCGGCCAATCCATGATTCTCTCTCATCGCTGATGTTTCTATCTCTCCCTTCCTCTCTGAAATCAATAAAACTATTTAAAAAAAAAAAAAGGAAAGAAGATAAGGCAAGGTGGTGTGTTGAATGTTTCTTGCCTTTCAGAACCTGCACATATACTCGGTGCATACGGTGAGTAGAGCCCTGCAGCTCACAGATCTGGGACACCGAGTCTCACACCGTTTCCCAGCCCCTGGAGGTGGGCCTGGGTGGTCCTCTGTTGTGTGAGCTGCCCTGTGCATGATATTGAGCAGCATCCCTGGCCTTCCTCGCTGGGTGCCTGTAGCAGCGCCCCCTTCTCACAGCATGCAATGTCTCCAGGCAGGGCACCCTCCCTCAGGGAGAGGTGCAAATCCCCCTGGCTGAGCAGTGCTGCTCAGGAGACCAAGAGACTTGGCAGATGACGCAGTGAAGGGTGGATGTCATGATGGAGACACACGGGGAGCACAGAGAAGCCGCCCACCCTCCAGTATGCAGCCTGAGGGCCATCGATAGGTGCCAGGAGAAGGCAACATCGTCTGAGTCTTGAAGGATGAATGGAGATGATGAAGATAAAACCTCAAGTCAAAATATCAGTTTTAAAAGTGATAAAGATCCAACTATATGGAGATATTTGATGAGCACTTGACATCCTGGCTTGCTGTCCCAAGTAAAGGTGACAGACTACGGATGAAAATCTGGAGTCACTCAAATAAGAGTGGGAGTTGAAGCCCTGTGTTGTCGTGACATGAGGAGAGAACATCCAGAAATTCACCAAAAAAAAATGGGCCGAAAAGAACACCTCGAGGGAAATGCCAAAGGAGAGAGCAGAGGGAGGGTCTGTAACCGGGAGAGCAGCTGAGGTAGGGGCAGCACGGAGAAGCCTCAGGAGGTCACCTGAGGACCTTTCAGGAGCTTTATGGAACCAGAGTGTGAGGGACACCCTTGGGAGACGAGGCAAAGACAACCAGACACCAGAGAGAAGAGGGAGGAGGAGGGCGGCTTGGGGACAGTGGCGGGTTGAAGAGAGAACACCCGTTAAGAAAGCCAAGGCATGAGCTGTTGGTGAGCTAGCGGAGAAGACCCAGGAGCAGAGAGATTCAGTGAAAGGGCATCCCCTCCCTGGAGCAGGGCTACCGAGGACTCAGAAGCAGGAGAACACCTGGGGACATTCCCCTTTAAAAGAGAAACATCTGTATCTGCCTGGGGTGGGATGTGACCATCACGGCAGGCCAATGCTCCTACTGCAGCAACCACAACAAGGGGACGCAAGTACAAAGAGTAATTCTGAAGCTTCGGATGCGGTGGAGGCAGTAAGGAGCAGGTGAACTGAGATTCCAAATACGGGAAAACTCTTCTGAGGTGAACCAGAGCTGGCCATCTCCTTTCCCCCGGGAACTTTCTATTCCTGGTGTTTGCTGAGGATCGGGGTGGCAGAGGGACCTGCCAGGAGAGGGACACAGCAAAGCTTCCAGCAGCAAATGAGGCTGCGGTGACGAACTGGAAAGAAGGGCCTTGGGACCTTCTCTGCGCTCGGGAGCCACGTGGGAGACTGGGAAAGGTCAGGACGCTAAGCAACCAAGTGAATCCTCCTGCATCCTCTACTTCCATCACAAGGAAGACCTTCCCTGAAGTCGCTTGCCAGAGTTTGATTTAAAATGGGTTCACAAATGCTTTCCTACTCTTCCTTCCCTCCAGCGGGGCTAAGTCCCCTCTCCTTACATGTGGCTTCTACTTCTAAGCGCTCGAAGGTGGAAGACATGATGGAGTGTGTCTCACAAGGTCATAAGAGTCAAGGTCACAAAGACCTTGTGACTGCCACCTTGCTCTCTGTCCCGAACCACTCATTCTGGGGGAAAACAACTGCCATGCCATTAGGACACACCAGGGCCCTATCTACAGGCTCCATGGTCAAGAAATGAGGCCTCTGGCCAATAACCAGATGGAAGAGGGCACCGGCGAACAGCCACATGACCACACTCACAAGCAGACCTTCCAGCTCCGGTCCAGTCCTGGTCTTGATGGAGCCCAGCCAATGTGTTTTGTGGGTTTTTTTCAGGTTCTTATGACAAGTTGTTATTACTATTACAAGTTCAAAGTTCTTATTACACGTCTGACATTCATAAGCATTGAATGTTTTTGTGTCTATTCTACTTTTTTTTAAACAGTTTACATTCAGTATTATTTTGTATTAGTTTCAGGTGTATGGCCTAGTAGTTATACAATCATATACTCTGCAAAGTGTCCTCCTGATATCCTCAGTACCCACCTGGCTCCATACATAGTTATTACAATACTAGAGGCCCAATGCACGAAATTCATGCACAGGTAGGATCCCTAGCAGCTGCCAGCCATTGGCTGGGGCCTCCCTTCGTTCTAAGCCATCCCCTGGTGGTCAGTGCCTGTCATAGCGAGCAACTGAACTCTCCGTTGGTCAAACTCCAGAGGGAACACTTTGCATATTAGACTTTTATATATATAAATTATTGACTATTTCCCCTATGTTGTGTTTTATCTCCTGATGAGTATTCTGTAACTACCAGTCTGTACTTCTCAATTCCCTTCACCTAACCCCCAACAATCCTCCCCTCTGGTAACCATCAGTCTTTTCTCTGTGTCTGTGAGTCTGTTTCTGTTTTGTTTGTTTATATTGTTCATTAGATTCCACATATAAATGAAACCATACAATTTGTATCTTTCTCTGACTGACTTATTTCACTGAGCCTAACACCCTCTAGGTCAGTGGTTCTCAACCTTTCTAATGCTGCAACCCTTTAATACAGCTCCTCATGTTGTGGTGACCCCCAACCATAACATTATTTTGATGTTGTAGTGACTCCTCAACCATAAAATTATTTTTATGTTGTGGTGACCCTCAGCCATAAAATTATTTTCATTGCTACTTCATAACTGTAATTCTCTACTGTTATGAATCGTAATGTAAATATCTGTGTTTTCCGATGGTCTTAGGCAACCCTGCTAGTGGTTCTCAACCTGTGGGTAAGTGTAAAGCATTACCCTTACCCAGAAGTTTTGACTTCAGGTTAAAGGCATTAGTACATTATTAAAATATTTTTCAAGTGTTTTTCCCTAAGGCAGCGGTCGGCAAACTCATTAGTCAACTGAGCAGCGTGAGCCGCGCTTTGCCGACCACTGTGTTAGAGAGTGAAGAGGAATTCAGATTTTGAGGTGTAAGAGTGAGGGAGAGGTTACACAACTGTATCTTCTGAGGGAAGTAGGCACCTCAAGAGGATACAGTTTAAGAAAGCAAGTTTGAAACTTGAAGAAAACAGAAAAAGGGTAGATCAGCCACGGTGTCCAATTCACTAGGGAATTAACTAGAGTAAACAATAAGAAATGTCAAATAGTAAGGAGATCAAAGCTGAGGTTAAATAAAATAACTTAACTATCTTTCTCTAACAGCATCTAATGGTTCAACATCAACACTAACAACATGGACATGTTCACAGGCCCACACATGCACACACCCATACACATACATACAGACTCAGAGGCATACACTCACATCACACAAGAATTGAATGGTAGGCAAAAATCGCAAAGGGTGGTGAGGACATTCAAGCAGGTGCTGAAATTTAGGAGACCAGATGGAGAACAATTAAAACAGCTGATCAGCTGAAACCGGTTTGGCTCAGTGGATGGAGCATCAGTCTGCTGACTGAGGGATCCCAGGTTCGATTCTGGCTAAGGGCACAGGCACGTACCTTGGTTGTGGGCACATCCCCAGTGAGGGGTTTGCAGGAGGCAGCTAATGATGTTTCTAGCTCTCTCTCTCTCTCTCCCTTCCTCTCTGTAAAAAACCTATAAACTATATTTAAAAAAAAAAAAACAGCTGATCATCTAACCCAGACCAAGTGGGGAAACTGAGATAAGAGAAGACTGATGAGGGAAACTAGAGTGAGGTTACAGGACTACCTCTTTGATTAGAGGTGGGGGGTTGGGGGGAGGGTGGTGATTAGGGGTGGAGGACATTCAGAGGGAGACAGTGGAAGAGACCACCCCGGCAGTTATAAGATACAAGAAAAGGCCACGCATGACAATTTCTGAAACAAAATGGAAGATTTTTGATGTAAAAATGATTTTTAAAAAAGCCCGCAATGCCAAAAGTTCCCTCATCTTCCTAAATCTGAGGAAAGAGCCCGGGTCAGACCATCTACTTTTTCTCCTCTCCTCCGTTTCCTGATGTGAGCTAAACCTGCACTGGTTTTGTCTGGAGTTTTCCGTTACGTTCCGATTTTCAAGGAAACTTTCATTCGGTAAGCTTCCTTGCTGACATAAAGCAGTCTTTTCACATGTCCGCTCCAACTGTTAGAAATAAAAAATCCAGAAATAACACTCTTTGAAATGTCACCCTTTTAGAAATGCTTGCCTGTTTGCTTTTGGAACCTCAGCTAAAGATAACAAAAAAAAACTTACAGAATGTGGACTTCAAACAAATCCACCTGGCCCTTGAAATCGGAGGTGAAAAACATCGGGTCAGCACGTTTCAAAAAAAGAAGCGAAGTAAGGACACCCAACGCCGCTGACAGCTCAGCTTATCCACAAACATCAGCCGGTCCGGGCGAGTTGCTAGGACAACGGAGAGAAAGGTGACTTGGAAAATGCAGAAGGCGGCCGTGTAGCTGACCTTGGCCCCACAGCTGAGCCTCTCAATGACCTTGACCTAACAATCCATAAGGCTACCCCTAATTGACGACCTCTACTGGTGGAATTAGGGTGATAACTCAGTAAAATCTGGGCAGAAGTAGTCTGTGGGTGCCCGGTTGCTAGGCACTTTGAGAATCAACTAACAGAGGAACCATTACATGTCTCTCCAAAGGGGTCTCCATGACCCAATCACAGCTTCACAGACATGTCTTCATCTTCAGACAAACTGAACTCTGAGACCCTCAGAAGCCCCACTTACTTTTCTGACCATCAAGATGTTCTCTTTTTTTTTTTGAAAAATATATATTTTATTGATTTTTTACAGACAGGAAGGGAGAGGGATAGAGAGTGAGAAACATCGATGAGAGAGAGAGAGCCATCGATCAGCTGCCTCCTGTATGCCCCACACTGGAGATGGACCTGCAACCAAGGTACATGCCCTTGACGGAAATTGAACCTGGGACCCTTCAGCCAGCAGGCTGATGCTCTATCCACTGAGTCAAACTGGTTTCGGCAAGATGTTCTTTTTAAAAGAAATAATAATAATAATAATAATAATAAGTTCTTAGGAGCCAGCATCCATCTTCAACACCAAGGTCTGAGTTAGACATAATTTTTTTTTAAATACCACTTTTGTTTAGTTTTATTCTACTGTAGATCATAACTCCCCAATTTTTAAAAAATCCGGTGTGCAGTGTTTATGGAGAGCACTACAACTAGAAAGAGACCCATTTTTCATCAGCTTAATTTCATTTACATGACACTGGCTCGCACTTCCAAGTTTTAAAGGTATTAGTAAGCTTCTAGAAATAGTTTCCCAGGACAATAGCTAAGGGAACATGGCCAGTTTTTATCAGAAGGAAGCTTGACTATCCTGGGATACACTTTTTCTTTTTAAACATAATCCATTGTACAAAACTGGCTTTGAATTTGGGAGTTAGCAATAAAGTCCCCTGACAAATCCAATAAAAATATATAAGGAATCAACAATGGAAGTGTTTTCCTGATTTTGCACCAACGTGACTAAGGCAAGATTTATAGTGTTTAAAATCGTTATCTTCCCATTGTTAGGAGAGAATTTGTTCTATTTTCCCTTCAAGCTTTGCTTTCTCCAATTTTGAGACTTTATAGAGCATAACTTCAAAAATATTCTAAAACAGCCACTCTTTTTCCCAAAAAAAAAAAATCCGAGTAAAAGTCTCAAAACCAGAAAATAAGTTCCATAGAAACCATAATCTCAATTATTGATAGCTTTGCAGGCAGAACATTTTTATATTAGCCTCCCCAAATCAAAAGTTTCTGCTGTAGCCGAAACCAATTTGGCTCAGTGGATTGGAGCGTTGGCCTGCTGACTGAAAGGTCCCAGGTTCGATTCCAGTCAAGGGCATGTATCTTGGTTGTGGGCACATCCCCAGTAGGGGGCGTGCAGGAGGCAGCTGATGGATCTCTCTCTCTCATTGATGTTTCTAACTATCCTTCTCCCATCCTCTCTGTAAAAAAATCAATAAAATATATATATATATTTTTTAAAGTTTCTGCTGTAAAACTGTACATTAAAATCCTCCTGCATTTTAGCTACTAGCAATTCCATTTGGGGGTGTTATATTAGCCCATTGCATCTCCACAGGTGACTTCTATTTTTAACAACAAGCATTTACGTTTTCTCTAAGATCACCCTCCACAGCTGATGGTGGAAGTAGCTGAGAGAACTAAGCATCAGATCTTACATCTTTATATCTTGTAAACTATGTTAATCGCTCCTCTTTAAAGTCACTATGTTAACCCCATCCCAGTCACTTTGGAGGGCTAGGTGGGAGGACTCTGAGGCCCGGGGTTCAGGAAGAGCAGGGTGGGGGGGAAGAAAGGAGCACACCACACCTGGCAGGTCTCCCCTAAAGACGGAAGTCACCCCCGGGTGACGCCTGGAGAACGGGAGAGCTCGAATGTGAATCTGAGGCTGCACCACCAGCTTTCAAACACATGTGAGGCCTTGGGGCTGGTCATGACACAGAATCTAACTCGGGGTTTTTCCTCCGTGACCTCAGAAATGACGTCAGTCCCCTAGGAACAGCCACGGCAGAGCCCGGGTTTCAAAATAGATCCCTTCTCCAAAGCGAAAGCGCCCCAGAGGATTCTATCGCGAGCTGTTGGACGCTGCTCATTCCCTGGGGCAGCAACCGTTCAGCAGATGGTCACTGGATGGTTGTCGGGGTGCCAGGTATTGAGCTGTGCCCCGGGTCCCCCTCCCCTCTCCCAGGTGTGCCGGGCTGATCCCCTCCCTCACGCTCTAGAACACCTCACCAGCTTTTGAGACCCATTCAGGGACCCCATTCAAGCCCCAGCTGAACTAGGAGGTTTTTACTAATACAGTGGTACCTCGAGATACGAGTTTAATTCGTTCCGTAACCTTGAGGCATGGGAAACTATGAGACGCTCGAGTAGCGGTAAACGGGTGGGTCGTGTGCAGCCGGCCGATCCGCGCGATGACTCCTGTCTCAAATGTTGCTCGTATTTCAAAGTAAAAATCGCTCGCTCGACGGCTCGTATCTCAAAAATCTCGTATGTTAGGGCACTTGTGTCTCGAGGTGCCACTGTATTTAGGTCCAATGATATTAATAACGAACGGTGGGGGATTGTGACTATGTCTGCACCAGATAAAATCCTACTGTGCGCTGGTGCCCAGCCCGGGTGCTTGCCAGTTAGAAAAAGGAGGTGACCTGATTCTGGTCTTGAGGTAATTCATCACGGCAGCGTGAGGGGAGCGTGCGTGAAATGGCCTTTGAAAAGACACAGAAGGAAAGTATAATGAGGCCCAATACATGGCGGACCTCAGCTGAGGGTGGGCAACCCGTGATTCTGGCCACTGGGTGTACTAATTCCCCGCCATTAGTAGCTCACAGGGCGGTGCATTCAGGGGCCAGCCTAGAGGCCGAGCGGCAGGAGGAAACCGGGGCTCAGACCTCAGCAGGGATGGAAGGGCCAGAAGCAGATAGGAGAGCTCGCAGAAGAGATGCCGGGAAGCACAGCACCCAGTTCGGGGGCCTACACATCCACACCTGGTTTTCTGGGGCAAGACCCACCCAGGACCTAGAATTCAAAGACGGTCCCAGGGCAACCTGCCATTTCTGGGGTTTTCCATTGCATCTTCATCTTCCTCTTCCAACAAGCATTTGGGCCACGGGCCTTGGGGTGACCTGGGTTGACAGGATGTGCCTGAGGGTGGCGCAGCCCTTTCATGTCTCTGGCTCGGTGCTTCCCAATGAGGTGAAGGTGCCAGCACCTTCTCAGAGCGCAGGAAAGCCTTCAGGGCACGGCTAGGGCGGTGGTTTCCAAAGTGGGGCACACGCCCTCCAGGGGTGGTGTTTTGATTTGTCAGAGGGGCAATTGGAGAATGAGTTATTAACAGTGAACTTTTTGGCATTTCTGATGGTTCCAGAGGCCTCATAGACAGTAAGAAAATATATATTGTGACATATTTTTGCATGTCAGATCTCTATTACAGTGGTACCTTGAGATACGAGTGCCCTAACATATGAGATTTTTGAGATACGAGCTGTCGAGCAAGCGATTTTTGCTTTGTAATACGAGCAACATTTGAGATAGGAGTCATCGCGCAGATCGGCCGGCTGCACACGACCCACCAGTTTACCGCGACATGAGCGTCTCATAGTTTCCCACACCTCAAGGTTACGGAATGAATTAAACTCATATCTCGAGGTACCACTGTATATGTTTTGAAACTTTATTTGCTAT
This sequence comes from Lasiurus borealis, assembly GCA_004026805.1. Lineage (NCBI taxonomy): Eukaryota > Metazoa > Chordata > Mammalia > Chiroptera > Vespertilionidae > Lasiurus > Lasiurus borealis. The sequence goes on along the minus strand of PVJN01001173.1, from coordinate 47,494 downwards.
TTTTTCACATCACTTCTTCTTTTTATTTTTTTAATAACTTCTTGGTGATTTCTTCCTCTGGACTTCAACTGTCCTCCCGTTCTTTTATTTTTCTCTTTCGCGGCTGCCATGTTCTTTGAGAGCTTGTTGGGATCAAGTTCATGGCCTTCTGGGCTTCCTCCACGTGAATAGGGGTTCACTTTTGGAATAATAAGAGTTCTATGTCAGGGTGTTGGGGCGGGGGGACATCAGGATTTTAGAGATGCTCAGGTGGGCGTGGCCACAAGAAGGTTGGGAACCACTGGTTTAGGGTGAAGTGCTCTCCCAGGGGCCGTGAACACCCCCCGTGTTGCTCCACGGGGTCTCTTTTTTTGTGCCCAGAGCACAATTGCCCCCCAAAACTTCTCGATAGGCCGTCCACAAAGGTCAGCCTGCATCACCGAGTGCACATGGAACATTCATAGATTTCTATTTACACCAGTTGCTGCTTCATGGCCTTCTGTAGACAACTCTCAGAGCCGTTACTATGCCAGAGGAGCTGCATTCCAGTAGTTTCTAGCCCATTCTTTCTGGAAAGCATTTTTATAGGCTCATTAGTCAACCGGCCGGTCCTGGCGGAGGCGAGGTGTTTTCAGAAAATCTCACTTCTGATAAGCACAGGAGACAGGAAATACCGCCCATACGAGAGGAGCAGTGAGGGCGGCCGTATACATTTCCTGTGGCTGCTGTAATAAATTACTACACAACCAGTGGCTTCAAAACAAGAGGAATCTCTTCTCTCGCAATTCTGGAGAAGTCCAAAGTCAAGGCGTCAGTAGTTACCTTCGCTCTGAGGACTCTAGAGGGGAGAATCCCTTCCATGTCCTTCTGATCGTGGGGAAGGGCACGCAATGAGAATAGAGCCGCCGTTGTTCAATATTAACTGTAGGTAAGAGTTTTCCTACAGCCAAAACCGGTTTGGCTCAGTGGATAGAGCATCAGCCTGCAGACTGAAAGGTCCCAGGTTCGATTTCGGTCAAGGGCATGTACCTTGGTTGCGGCACATCCCCAGTAGGGGGCGTGCAGGAGGCGGCTGATTGATGTCTCTCTCTCATCGATGTTTCTAACTCTCTGTCCCTCTCCCTTCCTCTCTGTAAAAAAATCAATAAAACATATTATTTTAAAAAAAGAGTTTTCTTACAGACCCTGTGAAACTGGGGGGTGAAACAAGGCTGTAAAAAGATAAGATGCCTGATGGGTCCATTACTCAGAAGAAAAAAAAATACGTTTGGAGAACAGACCAAGGACAAGACACGCTTTGATTTGGTGGCTATGCAGGGACCCTGACCCCCTCCAGGAGTCTGCCTCAGGGACACTGACCATTCTCCGGTCCCAAGCATGGGCTGGGCGGTTTATGACGCCATAGAAGATCAGCCACCTTGTTATCGGACTCTGAGCTTCGAAAGGCCGGACTGCAGATGCTCCCCTCCCCTTTCCCTGTTACACTTGCAGCTCACAGCTGCACCTAGCTATCTTCTCCCTTGTGTGTATACACTGAGGGGCCAGATGATGGTGATCTCTGAATGCATTATAATCTGGCTGCTCAGTGTACAGTGGCACCTCGAGATACGAGTGCCCTAACATACGAGATTTTTAAGATATGAGCCGTCATGCGATTTTTGCTTTGAAATACGAGCAACATTTGAGATAGGAGTAATCACGCGGATTGGCCGGCGGCACACGACCCACCAGTTTACTGCGACTCAAGCGTCTCAGAGTTTCCCACACCTCAAGGTTACGGAACAAATTAAACTCGTATCTCGAGGTACCACTGTATATCCTATATAATAAAAGGCTAATAGACAAATTGTCCCCTTGACCAGGAGTTTGACCAGCAGGCAGGCCAGCTAACTGCCCACGTCCCCTCCTCCCCCTGGCCAGGCTGGCCAAACCCTACCCATGCATGAATTCATGCACCAGGCCAGATTATTATGCGTTCAGAGATCATAATAATCTGGCCACTCAGTGAATAATCAGCCCACTGGCGAGGGGGTTCTGAGCAGAATTCCCAGGGTGGCGGACTGCTCTCCCCATACTGCTGGCGTTATCGGAATAAACATTCATATATGATTGATTCAGCCTGTCTCTGCTTGGTTTGACTCAGTGGGGTGGCCTCGAATCCATTGTGTCCAGTTTCACTTCCAGCACTGGTGGCTTCAGGCATTCCTTAGCTTGTGACCGGGCCACTCTGCTCTCTGCCTCTGTGCCATAATCTCTTCGGTGCACATAATCTCCTACTGCTTCATATTTTTTAAGACAGTTGTTGGCTTTGGGACCCAGCCACATAATCCAGTATGATTTCCTCATCTCAAGATCTTTAACTTAATTATATCTACGAAACCCTTTTCTTTTTTAAAAAAATATAAATAAATGTATTGGGGTGGCATTTTTGCTTCATATCGTAAGTTTCAGGTAGAGAATTCTAGAACACATCATCTGTATATTGCATTGTGCGCTCACCATCCAAGCTCTAGTCTTCCGTCACCGTGTTATTTGACCCTTTTGCCCTCTTCATCCTCCCCCCTTGCCAATTAAGGTCACCTTCACTTGCTCTGAGGATTAGGACATGGACATATCTTGTTGGCGATTAACTTTCCCAGTTTTCCCAAGGCTGAGGGGTTTCCTAAGACAAGGGAATCTTAGTGCCAACATGGAGACTGCTTGGTTACCCTCCCTCTGAGGGACAGACCCCGGAAGACTAACACCCTTCGCAGAGTTGGGCAGCGGCTCACAGAGTGTGGTACCCAGACCAGGAGAAGAGCAGCTTAGATCATTGAGCCCCATCCCAGACCCGCTGATGGAGAAACTCCAAGAGGAGGGAGGGTATCATCAATCTGTCTTCACAGTGTTCCAGGGGATTGTCATAGAAACCAAAATCTGAGAACCACCGGAGTAAGGTCTGAGTCTTGGCCCACAGAGAATAAAAGTTGGACAAAGAAAACACCCCCTGGAGCTGGGGCTCGGCGCTGAGAGCACCTGGGAGGCACACGGGAGGCTCTGTAAGAGTAGGGCTGCCCACGCCCCATCACTGGTTCAGGGCAAAGCCCAAATGCTGCTGTTTTCTAAAAGCTCCCCAGGTGACCATGGCACGATCCAGGGCCCAGAGCCTAAACCGCAGACTTCATCCAGGGGCAGCACAATGTGTGGGTGAGTGAAAGGGGCTGCAGGAGAGCGCTGCCTCGCTCCTTTGTGCACCGAGGCACAGAATTACAAACCTGTATGTACTTCGTTTCCACTTCAAAAGAATGAAAGACCCTGTTTCTTTGGTCTCACCACAGATGGACGCTAACATGTAATTTCAGAATAATTGGGGAAACAGGAAGAGGTGAATAGTTTAGGGGTGAATGGAAACAAGGTCCCAAATTAAGGCAGGATAAGAAAACAATTCACTGGGGAAGAAGAGCATGAATACTGGATCTTTCACTGAGGGAGAGGCTGTTCCCCACGCTTTTTGATGGGGGACCACCCACAATCCACAGCGGGTTGATAGCAGGCTCCCTGCACTCGTGTGTCTAGCAATATTTGGGCCACCATCTTTTTTCCCCTCCACATGATCTAAAATCAAAGGGGATTGCCCTCAGGGCTGTCTCATGTGGAACACAAAACCAGGTTGCTGGTGATGGAGGTTCGGTAGCCAGTCCATAGAAGCCATGGGTATAAATAAGATCGTTCTGGAGAGAAGAAATGAAAGCTGAGTTTAGAGCCTGAAGCTAGCCCTCCATTTGTTGGGGTGTAAGAGGAAGAGGAAGGCCTAGGAGAGGGGAGAGAGGAAGCCAGTGGGGAGAGAGAGCAGCGACAGGAGGACAGAGAAGCGTGGGATGATCTCGGAGTGTCTGCAAGTCGAGATTACTCTCAGGGACACGTGGAAGGATGCAGGTGAGGGCCGGCCCACAGATGCCGGGCAGGGGAGGGCGTTGGAGAGGTGCAGACAGCTTTTAACCAGAAACTTGGCTGTGAAGGGAAGGCGAGGAGTCTTAGGAAATACCAGGGTGGTAGGATGATTTTGTTTTTAAAGACATATTTTCCAGATTTTTATTCTCTTTGGGCCGAGACTCAAATCTTACTCTAGTGGTTCTCAAATTATAGAGAAAATGTTTTGTTTTGTTTTTCATTTTTAACAGGGGAAAAGGAGGCTAGGATGAAGGAGAAACTAGAAACTCAAGAACAAGAATAAAAATGTGGAGTGCCTTTCCTAAAGAGACCGCCCCCACACAGGGACAAAGCTGTACCTTCCCATGAAAGAGATGTTCCTTCAGGAACAGGGGCAGGAGCAGAGCTGGGCCTAAGAAATAGTGTCCCTAAGAGAGTGGCCTGGGACTTAGGTCGTCATGGGAGGTGAGACCTTTATGTGAAGATGGGAAATGGGATAGTCCACTAAGAGTCTAGGGAACAGCTGACGGTGGAATTGGGTTTAAGGAGCATTGAAAGGAGCAGCTGCTGTGGAAAAGCAACAAAGTGGACTCTGGAAGAGGAAGTGATCCCCAGGGAGGTGGGGCTGAGCTTGGAGCTCAGGGGAGCACTGGGGAGAGGGGTGTTACCATAAACAGGAGCCTTGACTGCAAGTCTGGGCAAGGGCGTCACATCCTGAGCTATCCACCCACCTCAACCTGGGAGAAGGCTGAAGTTAATGCTCAGGAGAGACTAACACAGAGGCAGAGTATATAGAGCTGATGTCATGGCACAGACCAGAACACAAGAAAACTAAAGTTTACATCCTCAAGGGTGAGACCCCGGGCCCCTTTTCTCCTCGGTGTGGAGCATACGGGCTTCCTTATTCTTATTCTACTCACTCGCACGAGGAGATTATAGGGTTTGTCTGCAGCTTGACAATGACCTTTGCGTAGCAATGAAAAGACCGAGCCGCCAGCCAACAAGCTGTGCCAATAGATGATCTTTAATGCACATGGAATATGAACTGGCAGCCAAGGACCAACAGACATTTGGCAGAAGCATCTAGCAGCACAGGGTTTCCCAAGCTCTATTAACATTCGGGGCTGGATGATTCCTTTCTGGGGTGGGGGGTATTCTGTGCATTGAAAGATGCTTAGCAACCCTCCCTGGCCTCTACCCACTCCAGCGGTGACAACCCAAAATATCTCCTGGCATTACCAAATATAAAATCCGCCTTCTCCGCCTCCTTTGCCCACCTGCCCCGTTGAGAATCACTGATCTAGCATGAAAGGAAGGACAAATTCTAAAACAAACAAATAAGGAAAAGGAAACAAGGGTGATACAAGGATAACAATAGATCTTTGGGGAGGGACTGCAATTAATATCCTGGTGGATGCTGTTTTAATAAAGTAAGAATAGACTGTTATTGAAAGCAATTACTTTCAATCAACAAAGAGATCTTTGGAAACTAGAAATGTGAGATCAAAATAGAAAATGCAATAAAAGTATTGAAAGGTAAAATTGAAAAAAAAATCTTTCAGCTAAAAACACACAATTAAAGAGAAATGAGAAATAAGAGAGAAAACTAAACAAAATGAACAGTTCATTCCAGAAAGCCAACATGGAAACAATAGATGTTTTAGAAAGTGAATGATTTTCAGAGAAGAATGGAGTGGAATAATTACCAAATAAATAATTTGAGAAAATTTCCATGAACTGAAGGGCATGAGACTCCAATTGGAAAGTTTGCTTTAAACATTTGGTCCAAAAGGATAAAAGAAATTTACTTCAAACCACATCACTGTAAATTTTCAGGAAACTGGGATAAAAAGAAAAAACAAAAGGGCACATACAAAAGGTTGGATCTTAGAATGTTATGTGTTTTCTCTTCATTAAAATGGAGCCAACAGCATAATAAAGAACACCTTCAAAAAGCTTAAGAAAAAAATACCAAGTGCTGACAAGGATGTGGAATTAGTGCAACTCCCATACATTGCAAGGAGAAAAACAAAATGACACAACCTCCTTAGAAATCATTTCTTATAAATCTAAACATAAACTTACCATATAACCTGCAAATCCCACACACTCATAGAGAAAAAAATGAAACAAAAACACACAAAGATTTTTATGTCCAAACAAAGATTTGTCTGTAAATGTTTATTGCAGAATTATTAAGATTCCAAACTGATACAAGCAAAATATCCATCAGTTAATGATGGAAAAATGCAGTATATTCATACTATGAGATACTTTTCAGCCAAGAAAAGGAACAAGATAGTAATACATATAATGATATGGAAAACCTCTAAAACATTATAGTGAGTAAAAAGGACAAACACAAGAGTCTAAGAACTGTATGATTCTATTTCTATGAAGTTTTGGAAAAGGGAAAAATACAAATCAGATATTGGTAGCCTGAGAATTAACTGTAGAGGAGCAATCTTTTAGAGTAATAGAAATGTTTCATATATTATAGTAGTAGTGACACCATTATATATAATTACCAAAATCCTAAAATTATATACTTTCAATGAATTAACGTTTATTGGCTGTAAATAATGAATCTGTAAAGCCAGAGGAGAAAATAATATAAGAAATCTGAAAATACTTATCCATAGCCTAGAATTTTATACCTAGCCAAGCTATCGTTCAAATGTCAGCGTTAAGAAAAATACATCTTCAAAAATGCACTGTCTCAAAAAATACAACTTCCAGAAGCTCCCTTTCAGTGGAAACCCAAAGACATATTCCATCAACATGCAAGTTAACTAAGAAGGAGGAACATACAACAGCCAGAAGACAGGAAATCCCCACACAGGAGAAAGGTGAAGTGACTGTCTGAGGGATAGGGAGGTAGACAGTCCAGGGTGAATGCTGTGCTGCAATCATTTGGAGCAAGAGGAAGGAGGACTTGGTCAGAAACAAATACTAATGAAGGAAACCACAGACAACTTGAGGTATTTGAATATATTGAGGACCAGATATGCTTTTTGTGCAAAGTATAAGATTAAAATAGTGGTTAAGTACATAAAACCTAAGCAAAGAAAAATTAGAGAATTATTAATTCTAAGGAAAGGAAATATAGTAACAGCACATTAAATGCCTCAGCTCTAGATTAGAGTATCATGGACATAATGAAAATACCACAACTGATTGTGACAGAATTATATTGATGGAATAGGAGAAAGGAAAGATCAAGCAGGAGACAAATCTTCATACTCCATTTAGAAAATCCATACATCACTTAAGAAACTGAAGGATTAAGAGTTGTACTGTATAAGCATGCTTTAGAAACATGGTCATACATGCTCAAAGAAACATCTGAAAAAGCTGAAAGATATTTCCTTTGGGCAACACAGCCTGGAGTTGGGAAGGGATGGGGGCAGAGCATCACTGTCTTTTTCTAAGCCTTGTGAAACTACGTAATACTTTTTTAAAAAAGAAATTTTAACCAAAAACATACAGACATTGCATCAAAAGGGGAGGGTAATGTGGATGTACTCTGATAAGTGGTTGTGAGGGAGGCAGAGCTGAAAAAAAATGAAGGTAAAATGGAGATATTGGAAGGGATGGAGAGAAAGTTTTGAGACATAGGTCCTGTGTCTGTGGATAAAGAGCAAGGTCAATAAATAATGGTAGTTTGCGAGAAGTGGAAGGAATTAATGGAGGTGGCAAAGGGATTCGGCACACAGGTCAGCACATTTTGTTTGGAAAGCCGTCTTCATCACTTTTCTGTTCCTTTATAGGTCAAGTCCCTAAACACCTCATTTTATTTCTCAAATAAAACGTTCCTTTTGTTCTGCATAATTTTAATCAATAGAGTTAAGAGTCATAATAGTGAAGGACAGCTATGAAGGCAATAGCTGTAGCACTTCCATCTTCAAGTGAGATGCTCATCTTTAAATACACTGGGCGATGCTTCCAGACTAAGACTACTGCACTCTTGATGAACGTGATTAGGGAAACAAAACCTAAATCACTACCTAAATGCCAAGACTTCCAAGAACTGCAAAAGCAGAGAGGGGCTAAGAGGCCTGAAGTCTAGAATGTAACTAATAACAACATACATGTTCAAAATGGAGTTCATCATCATGTCAGGGCTAAACAAGGTAAAACGTGAGAATACTTGTAACAACACCTGGCACAACATGTGTGCTCAGTACTCCTGTCCACAGTAATGATAATGGTACTGTGGTACCTTGAGATACGAGTTTAATTCGTTCTGTAACCTTGAGGCGTGGGAAACTTTGAAACGCTAGAGTCGCGGTAAACTGGTGGGTCGTGTGCAGCCGGCAGATCCGCGCCATGACTCCTATCTCAAATGTTGCTCATATTTCAAAGCAAAAATCGCTCACTCTATGGCTCATATCTCAAAAATCTCGTATGTTAGGGCACTCGTATCTCGAGGTACCACTGTATTCATGATGGTGGTGGGACAGTAGTGGTGGTGATGGTAGTGGTGGTGGTAAGTAGGGTGGGGCAGTGTTGGTGGTGATGGTGAGAACAGTAGTGTTGGTGTTGGCAGTGTTAATGGTGGTAACTGGCATGGTAAGAAATGGTTATGAAGCTGCAAAAACTTACCTTCCACTCACCTATGGAGTCTGCTTCTTTTTTCCGGCAGATGGCTTCTGCCCCTCTTTCATAGGCCGGAGTTCAATCAAGTAGCCTTCTCTAACCCTGAGAAAGGGTAAGGAATATAGACTGGATGTGCTTCCAAGACAAGGAGAAGGCAGGCTGGCGAACTGCCGGCATCTCTGCCAGAGTGGCCATCTGTAACCTGGCCTGGCCTGCACCCACCTCCCCAAGCTCTGATGCCAAGCACACCACTCCAAACTCCCCAGTCATTGCCCAAATTGGAAGAGCGGCTATTTTTCCAGCAAAGTGTCTTCTTGCCCCCGTGGCTGCCCCTCCTGGAATTCCCCTTTCTTTCCCTGTCTCCACATGTCCAAGTTCTATGCTTTCTTCAAGACCCATACTCTCCATGAAGTATCTCTTAGTTGGAATTGATCTCACTCCCTTCCCGTTTTGCATCTATCTATCCATCTGCCAAAGAATGTGTTACTTTTACTCCATTTGTGGGCATGTCTCCCAACTCCATTAAAAAGCAATTTTCTTGCAGACGGATGGTCACATCTCCACATTGCGCCTAACCCAGGTGGACACACGGACTATTTGTGCCAATTACATCCTTCATTCTGGGTCCCTGTAGAATTGGTACCACGTCTTGTATCCGGCAGGTGCAAAGTTAACCGGTGCCAAATCACGCCTTAAGATGCCCCCTCCATGGTCTCCGGCTGTTACACTGAGGGGTTGCATCTGCAGACACTGAGAGCAGGTCTCAGAGAGCTTTCAGGGGGCATGGCTATCCCCCAACTCTGCGCTTGTCAAGGGCATGGTGAGAACTGTCTTCTCTCACCACAAAACCAAGCTAGAGAAGAATTGCTTTCTTTTCTAATTTGTTTCCTTTTTCTTTTCCCTTCCTGCCTCTCTCTCCCCACTTTTTATTATTATTATTTTCTTCCTTCTTCTTATGCTTCCTCCTACTTCACTCCTCTCCTGGACTTCATTTCTTTAAAAGTGCTTTTCTTGCTTTGCTCTGTGGACAAGGCCGATTTGGATCAATAACCCGTGATGAGGTACAAGCATCCTCCGGTCACTCCTCTGGGCCGCCGCCTGCCAGCAGAAAGTTTTCCACAGCAGAGGGTCAGCGGGAACCCTGCTGCCCTCCTCCCCGGGCGAGGGAATCCAAGGACTTCTTGCTCACAAAGTGCTGTGCTGCTCTCTTCCAACAAGGCAGCTTGGATCCTCTTCAAAGAGGCTGGCAAGTGATGCTTGCAGCTTGAGGTAGGTTACGCTCCAGCTGACCTGCCTGGAAATGCAGGTCCGGGAGCAGGCGAAGTAGAGATGACTTTGCAGCATCCTCTCACTCAGAGTCAATGGTGCTGCACACACGCACCTCGGCAGACCAGCTCGTCACCAGTGACTTCCCTCACGTGGGACATCGGCGTTGTCCATCCTGCCCGTTGGAGTCATTCAGTTGCTGGGCTAGAAAGTAAGAACTTGGGCTGTTTTACCAGTGTCCATGAAGGTGACCTGGGACAGGTCATTGTGGAGGAAAGGACGCTGACCCTTTGCGGAGCAAAGGGAAGAATGTTCCAGAGGGAGGCAGGGCTCTGCTTCAGGCAGCTTGGTCCTTGCGATGAAGGGAGGGTCTGAGAGCAGGCCGCGGCCTGTGAGAAAGGGTGCTAGCTCGGTCCCACCAGGACAGATAGCCAGGAGTCCGTCCAGTGAGAAGCCTCATCCCACAGCAGCTAAAGGCACTGGCTCTGAAAACAGTCTGCCCGGTGACAGCAGCGGTTCCGCCCTTGATAAATGACCTTGGTTTTGAAATCGTTCCTAATGAGTTGAGTTTCCTCTGTTGACTTACCTGAAAGCTGAAGCACTCAGAGTATCTACCTCGGAGGTTTCTTGCGAGGATGGAAGTTATGAAAATGAGATCATCCTTGCAACGTCCTTCGCAGGGCAGCTGGCACAGCGTAAGTGCTTCTTGAGCATCACCAACATCGGAGACTGGCCAGCTGCCCACCATGTCTATTTCCTCCCGCGGAGCAAACAGGAAGACATTTCCCAGGCTCCCTTGCAATGACGGCTGTGTGTGATCAGTTCCGGCCAGTGGAATGTGGGCGCACTCGTGTGCTGCTCCAGGACTGACAATGACATAAACCATGTACAGTTGAATAGACCCCCAAAGGGACGTGTTCACATCCGAATCCCCGGCGTCTGTGACAGAGACTCCATCTGGAGAAGAAAAAAAAGAGTCTTTGCAGAGGAAGTTAAGTCGAGATCTCTAAATGACACAATCCTGGGTCTAGGATGGGTCCTATGTCAGGTGACAGATGTCCCCATGACGGGAAGAAAGAGAGAAGACACAGATCCACCGAGAAGAGGGCCAAGTGAATATGGGGACAGAGTTTAGAGCTGTGTGTCTACACGCCAGAGAGACTCAGGACTGCAGGAGCACAGACAGAGGAAGAGAGACATGGAACAAATTCCCCCTCCGTATCTCCAGAAAGAACCTACCCTGCTAACACCTTCATGGTGGACTTCAGCCTCCAGAAAGGTGAGGCAATAAATTTCTGTTTTAAGCCACGCAGGACTGAGTCCATCCAGGTGAAGCATCCACTTTAAAGCAAGATAAAGATGATATAATCTTCTAGAAGACACCCTTCCTTGTCTGATTGCCCATTAAGAGAGCTGGGGAGGGGAGTCAGCCTGGGGCTTAGAAACCAGAGGAAAAGAGGAGAGACAGGACTCGGGAAATTGTGATGGAGCCACAGCTCGGTCAGTCTCACCCCAAATGGAACTGATTTTATCAGAAATAGTTCTTCATGAATCACATGAGTGCTGAGGGACAGGCTCAGTTCCGTGCAGACCACAGCCTCCAGGTTGCCCATAGCCAGACCACTGAGAGTTTGTGTCAGCCAGAGAAATACCAGTGGTACCTCGAGATACGAGTTTAATTCGTTCCGTAACCTTGAGGCGTGGGAAACTATGAGACGCTTGAGTTGAGGTAAACTGATGGGTCGTGTGCAGCCGGCAGATCCGCGAGATTACTCCTATCTCAAATGTTGCTTGTATTTCAAAGCAAAAATCACTCACTCGACAGCTCGTATCTCAAAAATTTCGTATGTTAGGGCACTCATATCTCGAAGTACCACTGTATTGTCACCAGGTGTCAAGGAGCCTCCTGGGAAGCCAGTCCCCCTCGGGCAGAGAGCCTGAGGTAACTGAGACACTACCAAGCTCAGGGAGCTGTTTCTGGCCGGACCTGTGTGAGAACACCGTCCCTGTTTATCCCGAGAGGCAGAGGCAGATCCCAGAGATCAGAGCGCCGAGTCACCACGGATCAATGAAGAAAGCAACGCCCCTGGAGCAATATGAAACTCCTGTTCTACTAACGAGGACAAAAGAGAGAGAGGCTGCTGGTGTCAGTCCCAACGAAGCAGGAGGGAGGGTTTCGTGGCTGATGTTCCTGTGATGAAGGAGGTGAGGTTGAGGCGGAAACGCGTGGTCTTGTTATGGACATGGTAACCTGGAATGTCCTTCCTCCTCCCGCCCGCCCTCGGGTCCTGGAAGCGTCTGGCTTCCCAGCCTGCCTGGAGACCTCTTCGGGTCTCAAGGACGCCCTGGCTTTCTCAAAAACACCAGCTCCACCGGGCCAGGTCTTGCCCTGCTCTTTCGGGATCTCATTTCCTTCTCGTATATTCACTTATTTTCATTTACTTATTTTTATTAATTTCAGAGAGAGGAAGGGAGAGGGAGAGAGAGAGAGAGAGACATCATTGATGAGAAAGAATCATCAATAGGTTGCCTCTGGCTTGCCTCCTTGTCAGAAACCAAACCTTGTTCTCGCTAAATGGATGTAAACAGGAGGCCAGAAGGCGGGTCAACCTTAACTGCTCTGAAAGGTCAGAGCTAATTACTCTCTGTTTAGCTGAAAACATTGTTGGCTGAAGCAGCCTCTACCTGTTTGTTTCATGTGAATTTCTGTTTTTGTTATTTCCTGCCTAAAGGCTAGGGGTGTGTCCCAAAGCCTTAATAAAAGGGAGAAAAAGGCCAGAGCAAGTGGCAGTCCTTTCCACTAGAGGAAGGCTCCCGCCTGGCCCCCCAATATCGCCAAATTAATGTTTTCTAGTCTTTCATTTTTTTTGCGTGCAGCCTCCTTCAGAATCCGAACCCTGAACCGGAAACCCTGAACCACGCGGGACGTGGAAAGAGGTTCCCACACCTCCTACTGGGGATCGAGCCCACAATCCAGGTATGTGCCCTAACCCAGTGACCTCCTGGTTCATGGGTCAGTCCTCAACTACAGAGCCACACTGGCCAGGCTCTTATGCTTAACATCTCGAATCTCCCCTCGGAGTGAGCCTTGCAGGGGAAAGAGAGGGCGTGCCTCTAGCTTTTTTTGTTTCTATAGGACTAAGCCAGAGCCTGAGCTAAGCAGATTGGTTCCACCACCCGCCTCCCCCCGAACCCCAACCCTAACCCACCCCCTTTCCCTTCACCCTTACAAGCGAGGTCTTCCCCCAAGGAAAGGGAGATAGCAATGCTTGACGGAGAAAAACAAAGTCGATTCTTACCCAGTTTCCTACGAAGAGGCAGATTCCTTACTAAAAGAAAGTTGTGAAAAATATGGTGTAAACAAAGCATATGGCCCATATGGCGCAGAATCCTGGGAACCTGGAGTTTAGCTAGAACTGCCCACGCGTCTCCCTGGCCATATGTCTTGGGGGGTAGGTTCCCCCCCCCCCCCCCCGGAGCAAACTTTGAGGCAAGGATTGAAATGGAAGAGGTTCATCCGGGAGGTTCTCCGAGGAAGCCAGGGAAAGGAGTGGGGACAGGACACGAAGGGAGCACAGCCAACAGGAGTGCGTCCCTGAGCGGGTAGGTGTGCCCACTCAGGGCTGCCCCTCGCCCCCTAGGGAGCCATGGGAGGCAGGAGGGAAGGGCCTCAGAGCAGAGACCTGTGGATGGCTAATTCCCATCAACCCCAGCGTGTTGAGCTGCAGTGGTGCCCAGAAGCCCGCATGCAGCTGGAGAAGTCTTTGTGGGAGGGGGCCGTGGCAGGAGCGGGGATGCCCAGTGTGGGCCAGGAGGGGTCAGAGGGAGAGCATGGGCATCCCTGCGCTGTGAGAGGAGAGGACAGGTGCCAACTGTCTGGGGAAAGTGGGCCATAGCCGTGGTCCTGTCCCTACGTCAGGCCACAGAAGAGGCCCATGAGCCAGACTCTGCACCGCCCTTCTGCAGCCATCCCCCCCGGCCATCCGCCCTGCGCCCTCTTCCTGGAACTGGAGAGAGGACACCTGGGGACCCCTCTCACCCAGGAAGGCAGCGGCAGGACCTAAGGGAGGTGGGGTGCGCAGGTAGAAGGGACGCTGGTCCTGATCCCGGCAGCTGCTCGGGGCCCTGGCAGTGCCTCATCCAGGCTGTCTCAGGCCGCACAGCCTCCTGGGGGCCACTGCCATTTGGGGGGCTGGTTAACGCTGCTGAGCTTCCATCCTGACTGCCCGGCCTCCTTCCCTCCGCTCTTCTGAGGTTTGGACGAAAATAGCTGCGGAGTGACCCTCCGTTTCTGTGCAGCTGATCTCCCGGCTGTTTCCAATCCCAGGGAACGTTCCCAAAGGCTGTGCCACCTGGCTGGGCTGGGCATGGTGGGCCTGCCCCTCAGGGCTCCGATGGGAAGTGGGGGGGAGGTGCCTGGGCCCGGCTGGTGGGTCACTTCTTCAGGTGACACTCTGGCCCTGAGAACTCCAGGCCAGCGCTGGCCACAGGGCCCTGGACACCCCACTCTGCCTCTCGGAGCGCGGCTTGGCTTGTTTATAAGACGCAGGGCGGACGGATCGCTATGGCGACGTGCAGCTGAGGGCTGGTTGATTTATGAACAGGAGGCATCTAAGCGGCTGCAGAGGGGGGAGAGCACCCAGAAATGAGAGCCGGATGGAGAGCCGGCCACTCAGGGGGGAGCCACAGAGGCCTGTGTTCTGTGACCGACGATATAAACGAGCCACATCCAGGAGGAGCGGGAGCGCCATCCCAGAGGAAGGGGCAGGCGTCCGACGTGGCTGTCAGAACGGGGCAAAGCGGCCCTCGGGCTGAGCTGAAGCGCCCCGTGCTCCGAAGACGACTGCAGAGATGACAAGGGAGCAGAGGTGATGGGTGCTGGGCCGGTGAGTCCCAGCCTGACAATTAAGAGCATCGTTTAGAATTAGCGTCAGTGTGCTGCTTCTGGAACCAATCGAAGTGCCTTCTCTCTGCGGATGGAATGGATGGAACGGCCCCTTCCCTTCCTCATCAATACTCCCATCCCCCAACCCCACCCCAACCCCGGCCTGAGCCTTTGCCTCCTAAAGGAGAGCTGCTTGAGCCTCTGCCTGAACCAGTGATGGCCGAAAAGCTCTTCTTGTGGATCTCAGCTCAATGCTTGTTCGCCTTTCCCTTGGAAAGTCCTCTTTCTTTTTCAGGTTAACAGTCCATTTAGACCAGCGGTTCTTAACCTTCCTCAGGCCACGACCCTTGCATACAGCTCCTCATGCGGTGGTGACCCCCAACCATGAAATCTTGCTACTGTGATGCATCGTGATGTCAATGTCTGCATTTTCCGAGGGTCTTAAGCGACCCCTGTGAAAGGGTCGTTCGACCCCCAAAGGGGTCACGACCCACAGGTTGAGAACCGCTGGTTTAGCCCCACTCAGTCCCAAAAGCTGCGCTCCGCCCCTCCCTGACACCACCTGGAGCGGCCTCAGCATCACATGCTCCCCGAGCAGGGGATCAGATGGATAAAGCATCCTCGCTTCCTGCTTTTCCCCCGTCCTCCTCCAGCAGGAGGATGGCCAGGCATGCCTCCCTCTGCAGGGCAGGAGGTGTGGGGGGCGGGGAAGCAGACCGCAGTGTGGGGCCCGGCGGCCGTGGGGACCTTGCCAACGGTGCAGAGCCTGCCTCGCTCCCTCTGCTCACAGCTCTGCAGCAGCGAGGCCGTGTCCGCGGCCGCTCCGCCCAGCGGCTTGGCTCAGTGCCCCGCGCTGCAGCGGCTGCTGGCTGGGGTGCCATCACATCGCACAGAAGAGCCTGAGCGACACCTGAACCGTGGGGAACGCTCCATGGCCGCACGCCTCAATGCGAGGGGCCTGCCCACAGCTGCCCACACCACCTCGCTGCCCTCTGGCCTCAGCCGTCAACACCTCCCTGGGTGAGGGGGTCCCACCGAGACGGTGGGTGCGAGGGTGTTGTGTGACTCCCACCCCCACTGGTGACACGGTGCTCAGCCAGTCATCTTTCTAGGGTTTTCGACCGCAACGGATTTCTCCACCAGCCTGCTTGTGTGTCTGCGCTGTCTTACGGGGATGGCAAATCTGTGGTCCTCCTCCACCATGTGAGAGGCCTCGCCGTTAGGGTGGGTGATGGTTTAACCCAGCACAGCAGCTACGTTTCAAGAGCCCACCAAGTGCCCAGTAAGGCATGAGAGACATGTACAGTGGTACCTCGAGATACGAGTTTAATTCGTTCCGTCACCTTGAGGCGTGGGAAACTATGAGACAATCGAGTATCGGTAAACCGGTGGGTCGTGTGCAGCCGGCCGATCCGCGTGATTACTCCTATCTCAAATGTTACTCGTATTTCAAAGCAAAAATCGCTCGCTCAACGGCTTGTATCTCAAAAATCTCGTATGTTAGGGCACTCGTATCTTGAGGTACCGCTGTACAGAAAATATCACTGTATGAGTTTCCTGCAGCTGCTGTAACAACTACCACAACCGAGCAAAGTCAACAACACACACTTCCTGTGACTCTTCCGGAGGGGTCAGGAGTCCACATGGAGGTCTATGGAGTCAGATCCGGGTGGGCAGGGATTGAGTTCCTTCGGAGGCTCCACAGAGAGCGTGTTTCCCTGCCTGTTCCAGCGGCTAGAGGTGCCTGCTCTCCTCGGCTCCTAGCCTCGTCCTCCATCCTCAAAGCACCTCACTCCAGCCTTTACTTCTGGAGTCGTTTCCCTTCTGTCTTCCTCTCCTAAGGACCCTGTGACTACACCGGGCTCACCCAGACCACAGTAGACTCTCCCTGTCTCAAGGCCCTTCACATCATCATAGCCACCAAGTCCCTTCAGTCATATAAGATAACATAATCTCGGATTCCAGGGGTTAGACTGTGCACAGCTTTAAGGGCCATTATTCTATCTACCACCATCCTTGTTAGAATTCAGAGGCAAGAAGACCCCCCAAGAATGGGGGAGGCAGGATGGGGGTCATTGAAGATGGTAGACCCCTTCCGGTGCCCTCTGTGGATAAGAAATTTTGTAAGTTACAAGACACATTGGAATTGAATGCCTCGTCCGGTGATGTAGGTGTCAAAACTGTGGGCTCGCCGAAACCGGTGTGGCTCAGTGGATAAAGTGTCAGCCTGCGGACTGAAGAGTCCCGGGTTCAATTCCGATCAAGGGCATGTATCCTGGTTGCAGGCACATCCCCGGTAGGGGGCGTGCAGGAGGCGGCTGATGGATGTCTCTCTCTCTTATCGATGTTTCTAACTCTCTATCCCTTTCCCCTTCTCTCTGTGAAAATCAATAAAAATATATTTTAAAAACAAACAACAAAAAAACCCTGCGCTCTCAGACCCAGGTTGTAAATCCCACCTCCTCCCTCACTAGCTGCACCACCCTGAGCAGGTATTTATCCTCTTTGATCCTTTTTTTTTTTTTTTTCTCATCTGTAAAATGGGGATTAAAGTACCTACTTTATAAGATGGTTAAGATTAAATAATACACATAAACTACTCAGCAGCTGGCTCATCCTGACACACCGAAAGGGCTCCATTCCCTCTCTGCCATCCTGAGGACTTCTTATAGACCCACTTCACAGAGGCCGGAAGAAGGTACGGTTGTTGCACAGGACATCGCCAGTAGTGGCAACTGAATCAGGCCCAAGCTGAGCTCTGCCCACCACAGAGGGGTCCAGGGAGGTCTGTTCCCCCAGGAAGGGAAGCACAGCCACATAGAAATAATGAGAATGGTTAGTTTGGGGGGTTCAAAATCTCCATGTCTTAGGTCGATTCTATGGGGCCAGGAGCAGAGAGGACAGTTCTATGGTTCCACTTTGGACAATTCTCTAGTCGTTTTCTCCCTAAAGCCTGCTACGGCCCTCCCCAACCCATTTTCACCCCTGCTCTGTGGACCCTTACCTCCCTGCCAGGCCACATAAAGCAGCATTTCATTCATTCTTCAATTCTTTTTTTTTTTTTATTGATTTTTTTACAGAGAGGAAGGGAGAGGAATAGAGAGCCAGAAACATCGATGAGAGAGAAACATCAATCAGCTGCCTCCTGCAGACCCCCCCACTGGGGATGCACCCGCAACCAAGGCACGTGCCCTTGACTGGAATCGAACCCGGGACCCTTCAGTCCGCAGGCTGATGCTCTATCCTCTGAGCCAAACCGGTTTCGGCCATCCTTCAATTCTTATTCAATTACTAGTTTGCGAAAGAACAAACGACCTCCAAAAGGGCGATGTGAGAGTCACGAAGGACACAGAGCTAACGCTAAAGCAACCGCTGAGAGGAAGTGGTGATGGGCAGTGGGTACCAGTCTGAGCCATGCAGTAAGCCAGCTGGGCAGGGAATGGAGTCCCAGGTGTTGTCCAGTCGGATCACACCATAGCATATGACAACAGAAGCCCTGTTCCTGCAGAGGTGGGTGCTGTGGGCTGGATGTCCCCCAGAAATTCACATGGTGAAGCCCTAACTCCCAATGCTGTGGTATGAGGAGACGAGGCCTTTGCGAGGTGGCTGGGTTTAGATGAGGTCATGAGGGTGGGGACCCCCAGGATGGGATTGGTGCCCTTATAACAAAAAGAGGCACCAGAGCTCGTTCTTCTTTCTACCACGAGGACACAGCAAGAAGGAGGCTCTCTGCCCACCAGGAAGAGAGCCCCCATGGGGAACCTCATTTGCAAGTACCTTCCTCTTGGACGACCAGCCTGCAGCACGGTGAGAAATGACTGCCTCTTGTGTAATCCCCTCGGTCTATAGGATTTTGTCAGAGCAGCCTGAGCTGACAAGATACTGGACACAGAAGACTGACCGTGGCACCTCCCCTCAATGACTGCTTCCATGAGTCTGCCATTGCCATCAAGTGACTGATTCAGTCTAGGGCACCCTGTGTCTCTTATGGGCCCATATAGCTTGGAGCTCAAATCCTCTCATGCATCCTCCGCATCTCTGTCCAAATGGGCTTTTGCCACTTCCAAAAGAGCAAAAGTTGTGGGGGTTTTTTTGTTTGTTTGTTTGTTTGTTTTTGCCACAATACCAGCCTTGGTCCCAATTCAGCAACCTCTTGCCAATTAACTGGCCCATTTTCCACGACCATTGGGCCAGACTCACGAGAGAAGAATTCTGATGGGCTGAGTCACCCCGTGGGTCAGGTTTCTACCAGTGACACCCCTGGCTGTACCAAGAGGGGCAGAAGCCCATGGAACCCTGGGCTGGGCTGAGTCCAGACGAAGGGTGTTGATGATCGAGGCAATGACTGTCTCTTGATCACATCGGTCTTCCATTACTAATGGCTGCCAGCTATTAGACACCTGCCCAGAGCCAGGCTCTCAGGCATTTAATCTCATTTTAATTCCTAACATTTTCCAAGCATCTTGCCAAGTAGATGTTATCATCACCTTGGTGATAAGGAAACCAGCTTCTCAAGCTAAGATAACTTCCCTGCAAGTCTCTTGGCCGACTGGCCTATACGTCAAAGATGAATCCAGTACCCAGTCTCAGGTGTTGGGGTGCTCCCTGACTAAGTTGGGGTTGCAGAGCCCCACCCTCCAAGCTGGGATGTTCTGATAAAGGGTGTCTCTGGGTCTGCAAGTCTGAGTACCTCCTCCTCCTGGGTTTTGCCTAGACACTTCTCCAGCAACCAGCCACACACCCTTGTTTCCCTGGAACCCCCATCATCTTTCTGACGGGTCGCTGAGGAAGATCTAGCGGACCCTCCCAGCCTGGCCCAGCCTGCCTGAGCCGCCTCCCCTCTGTCCTGCCACAGCACGAACCTCCCTATGTGAGCATCTGTTCACCGGGCCCCTTCCCCCGCACCTTGAGGAGGGATGGCCGTGGCACCAAGCACATACGCATGGTAGGATGTAATAAATACGTGTGAAGCCCCGTTGAATGAGTGATGCTCCAAGTTGTGTGTGGGCAACCTGAGGGCGTTCCCTCCTTCCTTCTAGGGTGAAGGAAGGACCCTCCGAAGCCTGGAGCCAAGGCCACTCTGCCTCCCTCAGGGTGCCAAGAGGTCCTAGACTCAACACCCCCAAAGCCCAGGCAGAGGAGGCAGGTTAAAATCCTCCACTTGCTGTTGGCTGGAGTTCCACACTCTCGTGAATCCAGCGGAGAGGTAAAAACTGAGACTCATCCCTGTGTCTCAAAGGAAGTCAGAGGTAACCCTGACCTGTGATCGGGGCGAGGAAATTGTATCAGAACCCTTGAGGGGCCTCTCCCACCATAAGAGCCCTCACCCCACTCTCCTGCACCTGCACCGATGGGCCATGACTGTGAGCCAGCGCTACCTGAGCCGGGGGACACTGCACTCCCTGGGGTGTCCTGCTTTGCAGGGACGGTCCCCTCCAGGGGGAGCAGCCTCCCTATAAAACCAGGTCTGCTTCCAGCAGGTCAGAGTGGGAGGAGGCCCGGCCACCGGGGCGGACACACCCCGTGAGGGAGGCCCCGCTCGCTTCCGGTCTGTGGGGCCTCGGAGGATGCGGAACAATGGGGTTCTGGGAACACAGGGTGTGGAGGGATCGCATCGGAGTTAGGTAAGCGCTTGTTTTGTTCCCAGCTTCCTGTCGGCCGGGACTTCGGGGAACACTCCACAGAGGCCTACATCACACCCTTCGCGTCTATGTGGCATTTGTACACGTAACACGTACACACACACAGGACGCTTTCTATGTGTGACCCTCCACCTGCTTCCCCTTTTCAGTGGAGACCAAAGCCCTGCCTCGTCCCTAGGACCAAAGTGATTCTAGTGAGTGTTTCTCTCTTAGAAACCCATCCGAGGAGCCCGGAGCTTCTGCCCCCACCCACTCCCATCCCTAACTCAGACTTGTCCACCAGGAGAAATCTCCTCTCACGAAACAGTAAACACATTTTTCGGGTGGATTTTTCTAGACAGTTAACCCTCCCAAGCCTACCAATTGTCTCCACCTGTGCCCTCATGACGACAAACAGGAGCAGCTGCGCCTCTGCCCATCATCCCCTTCATGCTGCTTGAAGCTCCCACCACACCTTCCACCTGCACCCACACACACATGTGAGCTTACACACACACACACACACACACACACACATACACAGTCTCTCTTATTCCCACCCTTTCTCACCCTCCACCAGGATCCTTGGTTTAAGGAGCTTCCAAGGGGAACACACCAACGCCCCCCAATGGAACTGAGGTGCTGAGGTCGAGGTGTGATGACTTCCACACAGGTCCTCTCCTGGCAAAGTGCAAACAACAGCCAGACGCAGGGGGTGGGGAGATCTCGCCGCCTGGGGCCCCGAGGCAGGCACACACTAACCCCCTGGCCCTTGACTCCATCCTCCCCACCCAATGGACCATTTCTGCTGCCGGTGGAGCCCTTGGAGGTGAGGTGTGCAAAGCTACTCACCCGTGAGCTTTGCCGGGGAGCAATGGGACGGGAGAGAAGACAGTGTGTCTCCACGTTGCAGGTGTGGCGACTAACCCTAAGAGGTAGCCAATCGCCGTGTGAGGAGCTCAGAGGTGGGGGAGACAGGAGGGCCCGCCTCCTTGGAGCCCAGGAGCAGAGCATTGCAGGGAAGGGGCAGAATGGGTCTCACCTGTGGGGCATCCATGCGGAGCTCTGAAATCTGCTGAGCTGACCTGATGACACCTGCCGAACACAGATGTATCCCCTCCACCCCTCCTTCTCCCGGAGGGGTCACCATTCCCTGGTGAAACCTTGGAGTCTTGGGCACCCCTGGGTGCAGGACTCTCTTCCCATCGCAAGAGCAACATGGACTGCCGTTGCCATACATTTAGGACTCTCCCACTGAGCTCAGCAGGTGAGAATGGACCTCTCGCCCTCAGCAGAAGAGAGGACTGGCAGAGGCACCTTGTTTGAGCTCCATTCTTAAGGGAAGGAGAAAACAGACACCCGGCTCACAGTCCTTCAGCCATCTGAATGCTGCCAATCAACAGAGAGGGAGAGACAGAGGCAGACACTCGAATCACGCGTCTCAGCTCCACTTTATTACAACACCGGGGAAAGCAGTTGCAGGGGGAATGATACTGGAGATGAACACAGAGATAAAGCCAGGCTCAGCGGCGTGGCCTACACCTTCTACAGGGCGTGAGTGAGTGTCGGGGTCTCTGTACATGCATGTGGGGCTGCGGGGCGTGCGCTGTGTGCGGGGGACGGCTCTCGGGGGTGTTTTCTTTCATTGCTCGCTGGGTGAGGGTTGAACTCGGTGTCTTCCGGCAGACTAGCACGGGGCTCCCCTGCTAGGACTGGGACCCCGCCTTTTTCTTCTGGAATTTTCTGAACTGGGACTGAATGGCCACGGCCGCACGTTCTGTCTCGGGCGCGTCCATGTCGATGTCAAATTCTTCTTGAACTTTCTTCTGCCCATCTGTAGCGAGAAAAACACAGACAGAAGGCAATCACTGAGCCGGAAGAAGCCGGAAGCTGGCAGGAAGGCAGGAAGGAAGGCAGGCGGCAGCTCTGGAAGGGACAGCCCCCAGGCCACCATGCGCCACGCCACCCCCAGCACAAGACCGAGTGTGCAAACCACGGTCGGTGGCTCCTGACCTGACCCTCATCCAAGTCGGCCGTCTTCTGGCCGCCCTAAGGCCACACCTGCAAGGGACCATGAAACTCAAGGGCAGTCTCGGCCCCTCAGATGGTCTGCACGGTTTTCTGTCCCTCGTGTTCATAGGTTATAGACAGTTATTCCTCCCTCCTGCTGCTTCATGTAGGTACAGTGTGAACGACACCATGGAGAGTGACCCAGGGTCAGCGGACATGCACGACAGCTCTGAGTGAGACTGGAGTTTCTGCATGAACTTGACGGCCAATGAACTTTGCCTGTGGAATGAAGGTTTCTGTTCTTACCACTGGCACCAACGGATGGCGCCGTGTGACCTTCCCAATGAGGCTGACCTTGCACAGGTCTTACACTGGTTCTAGCGCAGTGGGGGTCGAATGACCCTTTCACAGGGGTCGCCTAAGACCATCAGAAACCACCTATTTCCCATGGTCTTAGGAACCAACGCACCGCTCCTCGGTGTAGCAAAGTGTAGCCATGTAGTTTATTGTTGTCCTAGGAAGACTGTTACCCATGCTACACCACGATTCAAGACAAAATTTCATTTATTTGTCATGAGAAATAAATATTTCACAATATATAATTACATATTGTTTTTGTGACTAATCCTTATGCTTTAATTATGTTCCATTTGTAACCACAAAAATACATATCAGATATTTACATGACAGTTCATCACAGTAGCAAAATGACAATGATGAAGTAGCCACGGAAATCATTGTATGGGTGGGGGTCACCACCCCATGAGGAGCTGTCTTAAAGGGTCGCGGCCTGGGGAAGGTTGAGAACCACTGTCCTAGCGGATAGGCTCAGTGGCGTGTGGCTAAGGCAGAGGGTTTAACTCATTCACAGCAATGATGGCGGAAAACACTGCAGAAGCCAAATCGAAGAGAAAACACGAGCCGGTGCCCCTCTGTGCTGAGCACCTTACTTTTCGCCAAACACCAAACACAAACCAATCAGTCAAATGGTCTCATCCTGGAAGGGGAGAATCTTAAAACCCCTCAGTCCAGTGAAAGCTGGGAACCATTCGTCAGTGAGAAGCACGTTTTGGAAAGTGAGTCTTCGCTGCTGGAAAAATCAGTCTTGACATACACATTCACCACCGAAGTAGCAGCCTTCGAGCTGTTAGCATGAAATCCTTAGAAATTAACAGACGCGCAGTCATGCGGGGCAAAACAGAGATATTCATGGATCCTGAACAGCCCAAGATGTAATAAAAAAAAAATGAAGCTCACACATCACTCCAAAACGTATCATATCAACCTCCATGCTCAATTAAAGGGACGCAGATGTGTGTTTTGAGTTTGTGATGATGTAAAGTCCTTGCCTAGAACAGTAAGTTGTGAACACGGGGGCTTACACACACACTCACACACACACTCATACCCATATACACTCACATACACACACACACCCATATACACTCACACACACACACACCCATATACACTCACACTCACATGCACACACTCATTCCCATATACACTCACACACACACATTCACACACACACCCATATACACTCACACTCACATACACTTGCATACACACATACACACACACACCTATATACACTCACACTCACATACACTTGCATACACACACACACCCATATACACTCACACTCACGTACACACACACACACACACAGTGGCAAAGCTTCCGTTTACACATTCATAGCTCGCCACGTTTTCACACTGATTTTATAGCAACAGTGACCTCCTGGGGCCTAACCCCACGGATCAGAAACGTATGCCCGAACAGGGAACCAGGCTGTGATTGTCCCGAGTGGGAATCGGCCTGACTAGGAGGAGCTGTAAGAGGACCCCCGTTCCGGGCACCACCCAGAAATAACAGTCACTTCACGTGAGTGCGCCTGGCACACGGGGCACTAGCAGCCACGGTCCTCCGCAGGCCCCGCCTTCCTTCCACGCGGAGTGGTAAGTGGGAGAGAGCGGCCAGCTGTCACCTGTGTGGCTCTGGATCTAGGGAAGGTCACGGACAGACACCGTGCTGGCCTCCAGGCCTCTCAGCAGGGGGGGCACCCTCTCCGGGATCAGGGCACCACCCAGTGCCACTGTGATCTCCTCCGCCGAGGCCCGCAGCGGCAGGGAGAGCACCGAGACCGGTCAGAAAACCACACTCGGAGCGCAACGCTGAGCCCTTCAGCCTCCAACTGCATCAGATCCCCTCAGAGAGCAAGGCCTCGACTGTGGGGGGGAAGGTCAACCCTCCCCAAGGAAAAAGGAATAAAAATACATGTCCATGCCCAGCACCCCGCAAGGCACCCTAAACCGCTGGATGAAAAGCCGAGGCCAAAACCCACACCCCGCGCTCTTTTAAGAGCCAGGGGTCGCAGCGGGACCTCCTCGGGTTGGGGCTGGTGTGACAGCCCCCCCACCTCGCTATGAGGAGGGGTCCCGGCCGGAGCGGGCTCCCAGCCGTGCCCCTGGCTCCCGCACGCCGGCTTACGGGAGGGCGGCCGCTGGTGCGGAGAATTGCAATTTGCCGGGTCTCTGCTAAGCAGCGGAGATTAACGAGCAGGGGCGGGCGGGAGCGGGGCGGGCGGGGGGCTTGCTGCCTCGAAAGTGCTCTCGCGTCGAATTAAAATGCAACTCCCGTTTCTGCTCACTTTCCGTTCACCGGGTTCGCACCTTCTTTGGTGCTCACTGCTCTCTCCAGGAGAGAGAAATCCTCTTTTGCCCTAAAATAGAGGTGCTCATTCTCTCTCTCCCTCTCTCCCTTACTCTCTCTCTCTCTCTCTCTCTCTCTCTCTCTCTCTCTCTCTCTCTCACACACACACACACACACACACACACACACACTCACACATACACATATACCATCTTCTCTGTTCACACCGCACCTAGCTGGATCTGGGCGGCTGAAGGTGACCGCTTGCTCCCAGCCTCCCTGGGTTCTCCGCTTCCCACGGTCCCGTGTCTCTGGTCCCTTAGCTGCCTGCCCCTGGTTTACCAGATGCCTCCCCACCTGTGCTATTCACATCCTCCACCGAGTCCCTGGAGGAGAAGGAACGCTGCTGAGACCCGTTCCCTCCCCAAACCCACGAAGGGGACAGAATCAGACGGCGGTGGCTGTAGGCATGCTTCCCCACCCGGTGTTCGACTTCCAACCGGTGATCCCCAATGACGGCGTGAGCACCACTCCCTTCGTTTTTCTACCAGGAGAACATCATGAGCCCTCACTAGTTTGGCTCCATGGATAGAGCATCAGCCTGCAGACTGAAAGGTCCCAGGTTCGATTCCGGTCAAGGGCACGTACCTTGGTGGCGGGCACATCTCCAGTGTGAGGCATGCAGGAGGCTGCTGATCGATGTTTCTCTCTCATCGATGTTTCTAACTCTCTCTCCCTCTCCCTTCCTCTCTGTAAAACATCATTAAAATATATTTTTTAAGAAAAAGAAAAACATCATGCGCCCGGCTGTATTCATCAGTCAGCTGGAGCTGCCGTAACAACGCGGCACGGACTGAGCCGCTCAGACAACAGAAATGGGTCTCCCTGCAGTTCTGCCGGCCGGACGCCCCGATCCGGTGTCAGCGGAGTGAGCAGGCCGCTCTCTCTGACCAGCAGCCGGCCGCCGTCTCCAGGGGTCCTCACGGGTCAGCTCTCTGGATGTGTCCGTGCCCCAGCCTTCTCTCCTAATAAGAACCCTGTTAGCCGAAACCAGTTTCTTAAAATATATTTTATTGAGAGGAATTTTTACAGAGAGAAAGGTAGAGAGATAGATAGTTAGAGACATTGATGAGAGAGAAATATCAATCAGCTACCTCTTGCACATCCCCTACTGGGGATATGTCCCCAACCAAGGTACGCGCCGCTGACTGGAATCGAACCTGGGACCGCTGTGTCCGCAGGCCAATGCTCTACTCACTGAGCCAAACCAGTTTAAGCAAGAATATTTTTTTTAAGAAAAAGAAAAATGGTGAAGCTCCAGAATTTAGACGTGGGCTCTGCTTGCCCGAGGAGCCATCACCATGGTTGAACCGGGGTCTTTTATGTGACCTGGTGGCAGCAGAGCAGGTACCTGCCCTCTGGGCGCCCATCAACGCCCCCTCCAGAAGTTCTTAACGATCCCAAGGGAAGCAGCGTGCTTTTAGCTCAAGAATTCCAAAGGCAGGAAAACTCCAGCGTCAAGCAAAAGGATCCGAGAGCACTCTGTTTTGAAAGGGGTTGGTTTACTTGTTTGTTTTTGTTTTAAAAAAAAAAAAAAGAAAGAAAAGAAACATAATTTCTCAAAGGACCAGCCCTGAAATATTCCTCAGAGCACTCCAACGATTGTCGGAGGCAGTAGAAGTATTTCTGTCTAGATCAGAAATTGGAGCCGTGATAAAATATCCATTTTTGGATGCTGCGGCTCGAGGGAGCATTAATAGAGGCTGATGTCAAAAGAGCGGTGGGAGCAACCAGTGTAGATGGGAGGTTAGGGGGGGAGCATCTAGCATCAGTACAGCGGTACCTCGAGATACAAGTTTAATTCATTCTGTAACGTTGAGGCGTGGGAAACTATGAGACGCTTGAGACACGGTAAACTGGTGGGTCGTGTGCAGCTGGTTGATCCGCATGATTACTCGTATCTCAAATGTTGCTCGTATTTCAAAGCAAAAATCACTCACTCGACGGATCGTATCTCAAAAATCTCGCATGTTAGGGCACTCGTATCTCAAGGCACCACTGTATTTTGGAGAGCGGAGGGGTCCCCAGAGCAGCCCCATCTGACCTGGCGAGGAAGTCGTTTGCAGCTGAATGGAAGAGCCAGACGCCAGGGGTTGTATTTTGCCAGCTGTGAGCAGCCAGGGTGGCCTCACAGGCGTCTTCCAGCCCCTCCTCCCCCCTGCATCCCTGGCAGGATCCGAGGGTCTCGTTCGACTTTAAGACGTGTGAACAGGACGCAGTGGGACATCTCCTGGGGGGGAAGCTCACCGGGTCTTTCTAGGACCCGATTCTGGCTTTGCACAGACCCACCTGGCCCGTGATTTCAAAACTCTAGTTCAACTCCCCTGTGCGTGGACTTCCTTTAAAGGTGCCGATGGGCTGGATTTGTAGAAAGTGCAAGGGAGACGTTTCCAGAGGCAGCTGTGACTCACTGTGTCTCGGCTGTGGGGCTGGGGAGGGGGAGATGCAGGCCGGCACCATCACGCACAGCACCGGTCACGCGGGGCACCGGCTGGCATGGTCCAGGCCCACAAGGGAACAGGCTGTAACTTTAACCTTAAAGCAGTGGTTCTCAACCTGTGGGTCGAGAACCCTTTGGGGGTCGAACGACCCTTTCACAGGGGTCGCCTAAGACCATCAGAAAATGCAGATATTTACATCATAATGCATAACAGTAGCAACATTTCATGGTTGGGGGTCACCACCCCATGAGGAACTGTATGCAAGGGTCGCGGCCTTAGGAAGGTTGAGAACCACTGCCTTAGAGGTATGGTGGGGGGGAGGGAAGGGTTCACAGCTAGGAGCCCACCCACCTCGTGGGTGTTCTTGTGCTGAGTGGGCCCATGGCGACACCTGTCCTTGCTGGGAGGGCCGACACTAGCTGCTCGGCCTCATTGCGAAACCGAATGCAGTACCTGCCACGGAAATGCGGTTTGTCCAAAGCAAATACCGAGATTTCCCATCCTTCCTCCTTTTGTTGAAATACGTTCTGTTATCACACGTTCACGGCTGGAGTCAGACCTGTCCCCATTCTATCCGTGTGTCTCTGCCCCGCCACCGCCTTCCTCTGGAAACAGCATCCAATTTCTCCTTCGGACGCAGCTCCCATGCCCTCCATAATGTCAGAAGATAAACCCCAAAGGAATGGAATGTCTTAGCGTGTCCCGGGCCACAGACAGACAGACAGCCACCGAACCCCAACGTGTCAAAACCAGAGGAGAGCCTCCAGCGACCGCATCCCACAGTGAGGAAGTGGGGCCCAAAGAGACGGGGTGACTCACCCCCCGGTTCACCACCGGCGGCAAATGGCCAAACCACAGGACGGGGGACTCTGGGGACTCCCCCTCTGCCACCGCCCCCCCCCTCCACTCCCCAACCTTCACAGCAAACAGGACCCGACGTGGTTCCCTGCCTGAGCGGCCGGCCGAGCAGCTCAGAGATCCTGAAACCAGGGGAACGGCCTAAAAATAAACCCACTCAGGGTCCGTGTACTGGGAGGAGGTGGGTGTAATGTTTAGGTCTTATTACATTGGATCTAGTGATAGGCAAGTAATTAGCCTTCCCACTCACGACAAGGGGCAATCTCTATTTTTAAAAAAAGGCATAATAAATAGTTCGCATGAATGCCGGGAAAAACGGAGTTTATAAATAGTTACCTTCTAAGCTCAGTCATCCCACCATACACAGTCTCTTTTCCCTCCCCCCTGAACGGTCAAAGGGTGGTTTATATTAAAGGGGGGTCACGCCCGCACTTTTTTAGGGAGAGGGTGAAGGTTTGGGTCCTGGTTTGTACTGAATTAGAAGAAAGAGAAGGTCCTTGCTCACGGGTTTAAGCAGCTGATGTCACAGTTGCAAGTCTGAAGTTTTGCTGTTGTTTTGTTTTTAAAACACTTTAAAAAAAAAAAAAGATGGGGCTTTTTTTATTCATTTTAGAGGGGAAGGGAGAAGGAGACAGAAACATCGACATCAGGATCATGGATCAGCGGCCTCCTGCATGCCTCACAGTAGAGATCAAGGCTACACCTTGGTTGGGTGTCTGGGGGCTGGGACAGCAGCGACCTCCCTGCTGCTCTGATAAACCTCACTTTCCCGGGGGGACTGGGCCTGTGCAGCACCTCCCCACCCCCATCCACTTCCCAGTGGGCGTGGGTCCCAGACCGTGCACAGCTCGTGCCCATCCACACTGCCCATCCACACCGCCCATCCTCGCTGCCCATCCTTCCTATACAGCGGTACCTCGAGATACGAGTGCCCTAACCTACGAGATTTTTGAGATACGAGCCATGGAGCGAGCGATTTTTGCTTTGAAATACGAGCAACATTTGAGAGAGGAGTCATCGCGCGGATCGGCCGGCTGCACACGACCCACCCGTTTACCGCGACTGGAGCATCTCATCGTTTCCCACGCCTCAAGGTTACGGAACCAATTAAACTCGTATCTCAAGGTACCACTGTATTCCTGTTAAGCACCCCCACCCCAGTCTTTGGCCACCCCCCTTTCCTTTCCTTCCTGAGTGACCCCTGCAGGGGGCGGGGCGGGGCTCCCTGCCTGCCTGGAGCACATGGTGACCCTCCCCGGGGACAGCCTAATGGCTGGAAGAATGTCAACCCTGCCGCCTTCCGGACCAGCTCTGACCGGTCCCCTCTCCTGAAGGACATGCCACCGACCCCTGACCCCTTACAGCTACCACCACAGCAGGGGATGGACGGGCAGCCGTCTTCCCGCTGTGTTGCTTTTCTGAGACCCGTCTGGAGCACGTGCACAAAAACCAGTCCCGCTTTGTCTTTGTCAAGCTGCCGGCTCTGGGAAGGGGCGGCATTTGTTCCTTAGGGAAGAGGGAGAGGGACTCGGGGTGGCCTGGACCCAGGGCCTGGGGGGAGGAAGGCGCTGGCAAGAACGAGGGCCATGTTTAGCTCTGCGCCCCCACCCCCACCCCCACCCTGTTTGCCCTCTGCCCCTCCTCCTGGGCCTGACACGGTGGCTTTGCTGGC